>BMAV01025745.1:76159-136858 GCA_019973955.1 Trichonephila inaurata madagascariensis
GATGCACGTTAAATCTGTCGAGAGCTGAAACGTCCTCCCGTTGGTGTAGTGTGGTAGTTAGGAGAGGGGTGCCTGCTCAGGTGTCGTCCACGTCACTTGACCATGGTTCAAAATTACGTGGTCTGTCGCCAAAAGCCCTCGTGTAGCTGAACAGTGCGACGTTAATATTCAATCAATCATTGAGGGAGGTTGATACACGCACCAAAGATCCCAAACAGTGCCTTGAAAAAACATCTTAGACTATGATTAAGCCACCATGCCCTTGTACAGTTCCAACCTGGCATGCATGATCCATGGCTTCATGAGCCTGACGTCATATTCTCAGCCTCCCGTCGACGCTAAGTTGTCGGTCGGAATCCAGACTCATCACTCCATGCTACTCGTTTCCAGTCCTCTACTCTCCAGTCTGTGTGCTCTCTTGCCCAGGAAAGATGTACAGCCCGATGGCCAGCATTCAGCAATGGTACTTTCGTAGGCCGACGGCTCCCGAAACCCATACGGGGAAACGAGCGTTGCACAACTATTCAACTGGCACAACCACAGTCAGTATAAACATGTTTACTGACTATGTGATTGGCATCGCCATTCAGCTGGATGGTAATTTGAACTAATGTTTGGCTTCGCTGGTTATATATATATACGTACAATACGCCTGAATAGTCTCTAACCACGCACTGTCAAAGCAAACTGTCCTTTGCAGTTTGCCCAAGCGCTAGTTTTTTTATCCGCCATCCATGTATTCTTGGTATACTCTTGACAATGTCGACCTTGAAAATCCTAGCTGTCTGACGATTTCGGTAACTGAAAGGCCTATGCATCGCGCACCTACGATTTGTCCGCGATAGAAGGCGTCTAAATCAGGCAGTTTACCCATACTGGCAATTTCTACAACTAAATAAGAACAGTCACAGTACGCTCTATATATGCAGTTATCATAGTGCCCTAACTTGCGCATGAATGATGCGCAGAGCTACACAATTTACATAACCCTCGCTATCCCTGATTCAGTGGCACTTTAGTGTGTGTATATATATATATATAATTTGAAATGTATGAGAAAGATTCCAGAAATTTTGGTTGAAATAGAATGCTTTTATAATAAAATTTATTTAATTCCTTCTTAACGAAAATTATATTAATTATAATCGTAATTTATATAAAATTAAAGGCTAATCGTGAGGCGGACCTTCTAGTAATAATTTAATTAATTTATATTTAATTTTAATAAAAAATGATATATTGACACACACAATAATGATTTTTATCTGTGAAGATATATTAATGATCTAATTTGGTAAACAGTATTTATACTCTCAAGATCGTACTTTTTATCCTGTTTACTTTAACCTTATTAAAACTAACAATAACTAACTAACAACAGAGAATATTTGTAAATAACCTTACATATTACGGATCTTAAATTAAATAGTAATATTTTAGGTAAAAGAGGAGCTCATAATTTTAGCATTATTAAGATCCATTCGTAAACAATAATATTCATACATCAGTTTGTAGGAATATAATTCTTAATTATTTTTTTATGTAAATCTTCTTTAAATTAAACTCAGTGCTGCAACAACCCATGAGGGCTTAGGCCTACTGTGCCCTTAGTATACGTGACCTTGGGCATTGAGGTGCCCAATCAGGTGGTCAGTCTGAAGCAAACCCTCCAGTTTTTACTCATTCATCGATCCACTGAAGGGAAGAAAGGCCGAGTCGACCTTGCCCAACCCGAGGATAGAGTCCCGGACCTGTTGTATGGAACCGCGATACGCTACTACTCGGCCACTGGGCCTCAATTCTTATTTAGTTTATAAAAATAGTGATCAAAAAATATTTTTTTTAAATTAAGAAGTTAAAGATGTTTAAATCACAAAACCCTTAATTTTTTTTAAAAAATTTACGTTTCTAATAGGAATAATTTTAGTTTATATATAAATTTACATCTTAAAATCCATTATTTACTTTATTTAATCCTAGATATTACTACTAGCTAAATTGTTGAAAGGGTAATCGAATTTTTAACCTTTATTAATTTAAGATTTTACTCTTTTTCTTTTCTTTTTTTTTAAAGTCTATTTTTTATATATTGTTTTTATATTTTTTAAACACGACATGTTCTCGAATTATTTACATCCTGTTGTCTTCTCCATTGCTTAAAATCTTTACAAAAAGTAAATATAACTTTTTTTTTTTTGACAGTTTGGATTTTTCACAGATAAATTTTAGTTCTTTTAAATTTATAAAATACAGCCAAACCTCTATATAACGAACCTCTATATTGCGAATTTTTCTATTTAACAACCTTTTTCCTGGAACCAAGAACATTGCACGATTTTCTTAGTGAAATAACCTCTCAATTGCGAAGTGCATTTTCTATACAATGAACTTTTTCTCTAGTGATTCAATTTTTTTCTCCCTATTTTTAAAGTATTTCTAAACATTTCAAGTTATTCTCTCTTTTAACACACTTTATGGTAGTCATAAATCTTGAACTGGTTTTATTAGATGCCTAACTCGAAGAGAACTGTAGAATTCTGGGAGTTTCATCTAAGAAGTGCAACCTTTAAACCCCATTGTCCAATTCACAGGAAACATCTTCGATATCCCCTTTCACCCTCAGTGAAGTTGTCTCGTGTCCACCTGTCCTTGAAGTAGTCTCCGTTTACTTTTAGTGTTGATCAGTACTTACTGGTAACTTCGTTTCTTGTAGCTCGAAAATGCCAAAACGTAAGTGCTTGAGCATCAAAGAAAAAATTTAATTCTTCAGGTAATAAATAAAGGCGTCAAGAAATTTTCCTTGCAGTTTTTCTTTCTCTTTCTTTTTTTGATAGGTAATATGCATAAAATAAATATAAATATTAATTTACAAAAAGGTAGGAATAATTACTTTTTTTTAATATATAGTGTTCATGAATTTAAAATTTGTCTTATGTGGTTTATAAAGAAAATTGAAAGATGAACCTCTATATATCGAATTTTCCATGTAATGAACTTTTTTTCGGGTTTAGTGACTTTATTATATAGAGGTCCTACTGTATTTCTATGTCATTTTAAGCAGCAATTTGGGGAAGATGTTTTATAAAAAATTCCATCATAAATTAATTATTTTTGTTTTTTAAAATTAGTTTTATTGTGTTTTCTTTTTAGAGAAAAAGCTTTGAATTTCTTAATATCCTCGTACTTTTTGAAGCTCTTTGAATTATCAATACTTTAAATTCATTAATCACGTCAGGCTGACCACCTGACCGGAATATCTGCTCATGCACCTCAGAGCCCAAGTCGCGTACACTGAGTTGGGCACAGTAAGCCTTGGTCCTCACGGGCTGTTGAGTTGAGTTAAGTTAGGAGTTAAATTCATTAAGAATTTTTGTCGAACAGAGTTTATCCGTATTTTATAATTTAGACTAATAGTTTTTTAAATTTATAATTTTTTTTCTAGAATTCTAATAATATTTTAAACTATTATTTTTATGTATGTAAATGATTTTATTATGACTGTGAATTCTGAATTTAATTTTTCAGGAAGTGCATAAAGGCGTCAAGAAACTTTTCTTGCAATTTTTCTTTCTTTTTTTTTTGATAGTTAAGATATATAAAATAAATATATATTAATTTACAAAGAGGTGTGAATAATTATTTTTTTTAATATATAGTGTTTATGAATTTAAAATTTGTTTTATGTGGTTTATCAAGAAAATTGAAAAATGAACCTCTATAACGATTTTGCCATATAACGAGCTTTTTTTCAGGATTTAGCGACTTCATTGTATAGAGGTCCGATTGTATTTATTTATATTTATATAACAAAAATATAGCATGTAACAATATCCAACTCTTCACCCTCAGAAGAAGAGAGAATGGAGATTTTGAAAGTAAAACCTCTGACGTTGGACGAAAAATTAGAGAAAGCAATAACAAGCTAAAACAAAAGCTTGAAATTGTTCAACAAAGAAAAAAAAATACTACTTTCAACAAAATCATGAAACAAGAGATGTAGTTGTTCGACTCGTCTGAAAATCCATCACCAAACATTATAAAACTATGTGAGACTTTAAAAACAATCCTCCAACGTCAGTTGAAGCCGAGAGAGCATTTTCTGCTGCCAGATTGTTCATCACAAAGCTTAGAACTAGATTGAGTGATAAAAGTATAGCTTGCTTATGCTTTCTGAAATCCTATTTTAAAAAAATGAATAATCAATTTACTGTCAAACCTCTATATAACGAAGTCGATGAATCCCGAAAAAAAGTTCGTTATATGGAGGTTCACCTTTCAATATATACTTCATAAACCACATAAAACAAATTTTAAGTTCATAAACACTATATATTAAAAGCAGTAATTATTCATACCTTTTTGTAAATTAATATATATTTATTTTATATATCTTAACTATCAAAAAAGAAAAGAAAGAATGAAAAATTGCAAGAAAAGTTTCATGAAGCTTTTATCCACTTCCTGAAGAATTAAATGTATTTCTTCGATGCTCAAGCACTTACGTTTTAACATTTTCGAACTACAAGAAACAAAGTTACCAGTACGACTGATCAACACTACAAATGAACGGAAACTAGTTCAAGGACACGAGACAACTCCACTGAGAATGAAAGGGGATATCGAAGATGTTAACAATGTGGACAATTGGGGTCAAAGGTTGCACTTCTTGGATGAAACGCCCAGAATTATATTGCTCTTGGCGAATTAGGGACCTAATAAAAAACAATTCAAAATTTAGGACCACCATAAAATTTGTTAAAAGAGAGAATAACTTAAAATGTCCAGAAATACTTTAAAAATAGGGAGAAAAAAAAATTGAATCACAAGAGAAAAAGTTCGTTCTATAGAAAATGCACTTCGCTGTAGAGAGGTTATTTTACGAAGAAAATCGTGAAATGTTCTTGGTTCCAGGAAAAAGCTCGCAATATAGAGGTCCGTAATATGAAGGTTTGACTGTATTTTATATAAAACTTCAAGTTTAAGACCCCCTCAGGGGGCTCACCTTCTCTAGGTGGGTACGGGTGTCACAATCCCGAGGTGCCCTAGTGATCTTTTCCTTTTCCCAAGGGGTTTGCTATCTTTGGGTAAACACGGGTGTCACGACCCCGGGGTACCCAAGTGATCCTTCTCTATTTTCGACCCTCCATCTTGTCATCCAATTTTTCCTTTTCTTCTTTTCCCGTCCAGACCACAGACCTATGTATGTTTGGCGCAGTATAGCCAAAACTGGCTCTTGCGCCATAAAACACCAAACTCATCATCATCAAGTTTAAGACTTGCTTCTATCCTTAAGCTATCGAATGATATAATAGCTTGTTAATTGATTGTATATTAATGACATATTCTGAAGCTAGATTAGGGCTATTGGCGAAGAATATCGTAATTTTGAAACATGGCCAAGTGAAGAAGATGGAATCTGAACTGGCACACCACACACTCCAAACTTCCACACCCCTACCATCAGCACTTTGAGTCTCGACAGATTTAACACGCATCAGCCCTATCTTCAAGGAAAATGCAGTGTTGATGTGGAAGTGAGGACAGAGAATTGCCTGTTTTGAGTGTCTGCTCGACCCCAGTAGCCTAGTTACGATCGCGAACTCGCGTCGCGTTATGGAGTTGCGGGTTCAAAACCCTGTGACAATGAAGATCTGGCGTGTAAAGCGCCTGATTCATGCTAAATATTCCGATTCTCAAAGTTCTCATGTTGGTGTGATGGAAAAGTTTGAAGAGAGAGAGAGAGAGTGGCTACACTCAGGTGTCAACATTTTCCCTCGATCACGTGGTTCAAAATTGCGAGGTTCCGTCACCTATAGCCTTCGTGTGGTTTCAAAGTGAAACGTAAATTAATGTCAAACCAAATCAAGTGTGTTCCTCGTAATTTTAAAAAGGTGTAAACATATTTACATATACGTAAATACAATAGGATCCCAGTTTAACGAATTCATCGGGACCGATCATTTTATTTGTTAAATCATGGGGTTATTCGTTATATCAGGGTCAAACAAATTATAAATCTTTGCACTTACCTTTCGAAAATTCTATAACAAGCATCTACATAACAAATATACGTATGTGGGAGTCTAACCAAAATCTCCCAATAAAAAGTTAGACTCTTCAGATAGCGGGGTGTTATTGTCGAGGTGTCTATTGTGGGTTTTTAGAATTTACAAATTAAGTTTGAATAAATTGAATCAAAATAATTCAAACGAAGATGCTTCTTAAAAGTAAAAGTACGAGATATAGGGAAAAGTTTACAGGGAGACAGTATTTACAGGGCAATAGGAATTTAAACATGCACAGATATTAAATGAATAGAAAGTTAGACTATATCCTCCACGCGCGAGGAAGTTAGAAATCTAAAAAAGCTCATTACGTGACTGAAACCGCCTGGTTAGCGAGCGAGCGTGAATGCGCAAAAGCGTCTTCTTACGACAATGGTTAGTAGGCTTTTGCCGGAATATAATTTGTGTTGGCGTCTCGTAAACCCGCCAGATGGCGCTGATCTGGAGTGCGGTTTTTAATTAGTTACAGTCCTCTGGAAAGGGATATAATCCTACCTTTTACAAAGCTAGTTAAATGGAATATCCTACATATACATAGTTCGAAATTACACACTTTTTATTCGACAACTAAAAATACTTTTAATGAATTATTACTTGCCATTTAATTGGAAATTTTAAAATACTGACTATAATAGATGCTTGACAATCTTTTTGTTTCCTCACGAGAAAAGAGTTCTTATTCGACTTTATGTAGAGACTTATGCTTTTCATTTGAATCCTGCTGCATGAGGTATGTTTTCACCGTTTCCAAACAATGTAAAGCATCAGAAATTGTAACAGTTTTGTTAGGAGTTTCAGTGTCAGCACTTCTGTGATTGCAATATTAATGTCATTAAAATACTTTTTTTCGAAGTTTCTTCCACATCTTTGTCCTGTCGGGTGGGTCTGTTTTTACGCCACTTAGCTCGGCGTTGCAAGGGCTTTTTCCGTGGGTACAATTTTATCCCCATGGAAATTTTCACTTTCTCTCTCGACACCAGTATTTCTGTGTGTGTGTTACTGAGCGATGTGAGTGATTTCTATATTTATGTCATTTAAATCCCCCTTTCAGAAATTTCTTCTACTTCTTCTTTTTGTCAGAAAGATTTCTTTTCCCTCCGTTCATCCTAGCGTTGTATAGATTTTTTCAAGTATAAAACCCCCTTTTTTCACCGAGGGGTAACATTTTTTTTTCTTTCAAATTTCTATTTTCGATTAAAAATTTACAAAGATAACCCAGTTTTTTTCTCAAGAAAACAGACAATGTACGAATTTATTATTAAATAAATAATTTAGTAATAAATAATAAAACTCAATATAGCTTTGATTCTAAAAATAATATATTAATTTATATCAATTTTCGTTAAATAATGAATCAAAAAATGTCTACCGTTAGCTATGAAACGACTGCTTTTATCTGGATATTTTATTTTTCAATTAAATATATGTAACTGTGAAAAAAAGAACTATAGGAGAAATGCCTAAAAATTTGTTTACATTCCTTGTATAAAAAAGATTTAAAAGGGAATAGTACTATTTAATAAAAACATATGGCAGAATTTTCTTATATTTTAAGGTTTTTCAGTAAATTATTTCTCTAGAAGAAAACTATCAGTTGCGATGTATTATAATAAACTAAGATCGTATATTAATTATGTTATACATGAAACAGTGAATATTTTCTTAAAATTCAAACTATTAAGTTGGATTTGGAAAATTACTGGAAAATTCATTAATTACACTCATTATAAAGGAAAACATTAAAAACGAAAACACTTTTATCTGACAGAAAAATCTTTTAACTGCTTACGTACTCTTCGTAAGTTGTTTTTCCGCACGTGCGCTCAAAGTTCTGAGGTAGCTTTCCCATAATTAACTATTACCGGCATTTGACGATTTTTCCAATTTTTTTCGTTGTATTTTTACGGCTCCCCAAGATGGAAAAAATACATATTCTTTAAAAATATTTTATTTATAAAGTAAGCAGAATTTTTTTAATTAAAAAAATTCCAAATTTTTTTTGAAGTTTTACAATTTTTTGTTTCAAATTAACTTAGCAGTGTTGGAAAAAGTTTAAAAAAATGTACCAATCTGCTTGAAAAACAGTTATAGTTTTTTTAGGAATTTAAATTAGAAAAATTTAAAACATTATAGAAATTGAGATTTTAAAAATATATTTCAAGTTAATCACATGTTAAAAGCATTTATTTTTTTAACAAAGTTAATACAGTCAATAGAGCAACGTCATGAAATTCCATTTTGGCTGAAAACTGATTTTCAACGCCAACTTCTGTCATTGTTGTAACAATAACAGTGTTACAACAACGCAGACAAATCAAAGTTGGCTCCCAAAACTGGTTTTAATTAATATCTTTTTAACTAATTGCTATTTCGGACCGAATTGTGAATCTAAACCATTCTCGAATACACTTGAACCCCCACAAAAAATGTCATCAAAATTGCTCCTGCCGTTTAAGAGGAGTTCAGTCACAACACATGCACAGAAGATTTATATACATAAAGATAGATTTGAAAAGATACTGACTAAAACCGCTAAAAAGCATGATTCGTCTGCATTTTTGTAACAATAAAAACCCGATTTTCGACGCCGACTTACGTCATTTTTATAACAATAACGTTGTTACAACAATGCAGGTGAATATTGAGTTGAATGTTTTTAATGTTTTTAATTAATATCTTTTTAACAAATTGCGATATTGGAACGAAATGTAAATCTAAACCATTCTCGATTCCACTTGAACCCACACAAAAAATTTCATCAAAATCGGTCCAGCCGTGTAGGGGGAGTTTAGTCACATACACACGCACAGAAGATTTTTATATATAAAGATATATATCTTTATATATTTCTGCTCCAGATAATAAAATCCCTTTAGTAAATGTGATGAAAATAAATCCAGAATTATCCATGTAAGAAAAAAAATATCTAGAATTCTTAACAATTGAAACATCACGACTCTTAGAAGAGCAGATGTATTGAGAGGGGTGACTGTAAAATATCTTATCTGCACAATTTGTCTGAACAGGAAATCAATTCAATTAAGAGTTCATTAGGGATATAAATATATTTGTCTTAAATTAGCATATCAAAATTTAGCATGTTTTATAAAACAAATTAACAAAAATTAAAACATAAACAAAACAAAAAAAGAAACTCAAGAATTTGCTAATGCCTTTTTGAAATTTATTTATTCCTTGTAATCCTACAAGATTTTATTATTATTATTATTGAAACAACTTAAGAAAAACTTTATCAAAGTTCTTGAATCATTTAGTAAAACTCTTTTAAGTACATCTGTGTATATAAGATTTATGTATATATTTTTTTTCCTAAACAAGATATAAGATATAAACATTCTTTTCAATGAAAATGAATTATTTCCATTTTGTACAATTTATATTTAATATTTTAACCATATACAACTGCAATTATTTACCAAAAATTATAATTGACATAGTTTAAATATTCATGTAAAAAACAAAATAGAATTTGTATTCAGACAAAGATGAGGTGTTAAAAGGTTCCTTAATTTATTGTTTTCTAATAAAAGTTAATAAACATTTAAAAACTTGTAAATCTCAAAAACTCAGAAAATTATTTTAAGAACATTTTTTGATTATTAAAGGTGAAATATTACACCAACTGCAAAATTTTAGAATGTGAAAATGTTGAAAAAAAGAATGTGTTTAACTGTGTGTTAATGTGTGTCAACTTTTCTCCTTCAAAACAAGAATGAATGTTTTAATCAACACGATTTAGTTTTTTTCAGAGATTATAGCTAATTTTTAAGAAATGTAGCATTAAATTTTGATTTGCGTATAAACCATAGCCAAAAAAAAGTATGATTAACAGCATTTGATTAATTTAAGAATTTAAAATCAGAATAAGTTGTAAAAAAATAATTTTTTTTATTTTAAAAAAAAGATAATTTTATTCGTAATTTTTTTTTAATTGAAAAAATCATATATAGCATACCACATTTTCAATTCTGTCATATGTAATATTCAGGTATTAAAGTACCATTGAATTTTGTGGATAGGATGCAAAAATGAGAGCATTTACGAAAAGTTGTTACACTTAACCAATCAGAATTTCTTTTTTCTCTTGACTATTACTACTTAATTAGAAGCAACATTTTGAATTTTGTTATAAAAAAAATAATCAGATACTTCTATTTAATTTCTTAACATGTATATATTCGTACGAAAATAATATGCTATTTTAAATTTTTAACATGACTTTTTCTAAGCTCATAATAATCAAATTTATATTATTTGAAGACTCCTATATTTATTTGTATATTATAAGAAAAAAGTAAATTCTTAGAGTTCGTCTTTAAATTTGACACTTTTTGTCAATTCCTACACACACTATTAACTCGCACTCTCTATATATTTATTTATTTATCTTGGTGGAATTTTCAATCGTTAATAAATAATTAATAAAAATTAATTGATTAAAACTAATTATTTAAAGAATTACAAATACAGCCACGTTGGCATCATTTTTGGCGACTTGTGTCAAAACTTGAAAAGATTTTTTTCTCACGTTTTGAGGCATTCAGTTGAACCGAAATTTTATATACACGATTGTTTGGGATGATAATACGATACTTAAATAATAATTAATACAAATTAATTACCACTTAATGTTATGATTCTGTCATATGTATATACATATTTATATTAATTGTAACTATTTAATAAAAAGTAGATAAAATAAAGATTTTCTTTATTGATCTAAGTAGAAATTGACTTAATTTTTTTTTTTATATATTACTTGTTTTTTCAGAGTTTCTTGATGAAATTATTCATTCCAGTATTTGAAGAAAAAAGTTTAAAATCGTTTATTAAGTTATCAAATCCTTTTTTTTTCTTCTGCTAAACATAATTATTACAAAAATATATTAACCAACTTAGTATCAAATGTTTTAATGTTATTTATTTATTTTTCTGTTCATTTTATGCTATTACACCCAAAATACTATGTTTAGTTAAATGTTTGGAAATTCTACATCGTCTGTGTTTTTTATATTTGCTTTAAAATTTGATTTTTAAAATTTTAAATAATTTTGTTTCACTCTTAATAGTTAGTGGCTGTGGTAATCTAGTGCTTATGGTCACGAACTCGATGTCGGAATGTCACGGGTTCGAGTCCTGGTGCCACAAAAGACCCACCGTGTAGGGAAGGCCGATGTACATTACATCTGTAGAGGCTCAATGTCCTCCCGTTGTTGTGGTGGGATAGTTAGGAGAAAGGGTTGCTAGTTCATGTGTCATCCTCGTCACTTGACCGAGGCTCAAAACTACGAAGTCTTTCGCTAACAGCCCTCTTGTTATTTTATAGTGCGACGTTAATGTAATCCCCCCCTCTCACTCTCTTGACTTTGTACACATTTTAATGAATTTCTTTAAAAAAATCCTGTATAACAAATGAATAAGCATTGCTAAAATCAGAAAGGAAAAAAAAATTGAAGTATTCCTTTTAGGGTTATACTTGAAAAATTTTGTAATAAAAATTCAGTCACAATGAGGTAAACTTATAAAAAAATAAAGCTTTTGTAGAAGCAAAGTTAAGCATATATATATGTATATGTATATATGTAATATATATATTAACTCCTTGTACGATCTGAAAGTCAAGCTAGATGCACGTAGGTAAAAGTTCTTCCAGTACCTATATGAATATTTTTCTATGAATGATATATTTTATATGAAACATATAGTGGTTAGTGAAACTGGTTGCTGTGCCGTTGGGCCTAGGTTCAAATCCCGGAGAAAGCATGAATATTTGTTAAAGGAAGAGTGTCTTTGCGGGGCATGGGGTTACTCTAAATAGCCATCGAGCCGCAAATCTCGTGAGGTTATTGGAAGGGGGAGAGAGGTGGGAGGCCCCTGATCACCCCCAGGGTGTTCTCTATCAAAATTGGGTGGAATGGAGCCAAATCACACTGTCACATGTATGGTGCTAATGACAGGCGTAGAACTAACTCCTTGCCGTCGATGAATTTCGTGAGCCTTGATCTGATGTTATTGGTTACTGTTGATCAGGTGGCATAAGTACCAACAGCAGAATTTTTCACCAGAGTATAGATTTTTATACACGGGAATGTATTGCAGAGATATCAAAAATTGCAGTTTTCTAATGTATATATATATAAAAGAAAGAAAATGAAAGTGACTGATTTTAAAGCGTGAGAAAACTTAACTTTTAAAAATGAGTAATTTCTTTGAATAAATTGATTAAACCAATATTTAAATTCAGCCTGCAAGATATGTTTAAAACACAAATGTTTCTGTTCTTCCCGATCTTTGATTTTGTTCTTTAAAAATTTCTCAATATGATTGATTGCATATAAAACATGAATTCATTTGCAGTAATTTACTCAATAATTATTTATAATGATGACTCTGTACAATATGAGGAGCATTAATTCATAACACAGAAATATATAATTTAGTTGAAGCCTTAACTTATAATGTAGTATTTACATTATGAAAGCCGTTCTCAAAATTTTCTTTGAATTATTGATTCCACATGAATAACCAATTATCTAATTACCTTAAAAGAGATTCAAAGGAATGGGTCAGAATCACACAAAAAAATAAATTTTAATTTGATATAGTCGATTGATCTCGTCATTCTGAACTGCTGTATCATTTAATGTAACTTTATATCTGACCGTACATAAATTTAAGTAAACACATGTTGCGAAATTGTAATAATTTGAAAGGGGGGAGGGGATACGATCTTTTTTAATTGTTATATTTAATCAACCCTTTTTATTTCTACTGGTTAACTCTTAATTATTGAGTGGTGTGAAGTGTTAAATAATTTTTCATGGTACTTAGAGGACAAGAAAATGTTAGTTATAATTAATTATATTTCATTTCAACAGATTAATTTATTTTAGCATCATAATATATGTATGTAATTACATTTCGGATTATATTATGTTGCGGACGATCCGCACTCCACCATTAATTTTTAACTCTAAATTACTTCGTGTTGCTCTAACACTGTGACGTAGCCAGAAGTAAGAAGATCTAATAGACGATAGCCACATTTGAATGATACTCGCTTTGTTTAATGTTTTGGCGTATTTTGAAGCGTGTGAAAACCTTGGCTATTGAAGACTTCCGTCTTCTTTATCTTTGTAAAATTGACCCTGGTGAATTGCTTACAAGATAAATGGATATAAATTTTAAAATTTTGACACAACTGATCACTTTGGTATTTTTTAATATACTTCTAATATGAAGGAAAATAAATTCCATTAAAATTTCATAGCATTTTTCATCGCCTTTTTGAACTGAACTGAACTGAAATAGTATCATTCATTGTGAAAACAAAATCCAGATGTTGTTATGGTAACAGTAGGTGATGGCTGGTGATGTTATTGATATTGGATTCATATATTTTTGATGTGTTTTCTAATACTTATGAAATGAAATACAACTTCGGAACCGTGAGAACTTTGTAATCAAGTGTGATTTTCTTTCTGCCGTTGAAATTTTCTGCAATTTTTACTTTTTAAAATAAATTAGAAATTGATATCAAGTATATTAATTACATGAATGAATTTAAAAAATAAAAAAAATTTGCTTCATAATATACAATTTTTATTCATGTTGAAACAAAAAATTATTTTTTTTAGAAAAAACTCAGTATAATATTTGAATGATTTATTAATTGTTAAAATAATACTTTGTTCTATAAATTTTGAACATACAAAGCTTTTATTTTTAAAAAGTATCGAGGAAGTATTTACACCAATTTTGAATTATGTGTAGTTAGATTAAATTCATATAATTTATATTTATTTGAGAATAGTATTCAGGTTAAGTCATGAGTTCAACTAGCATTGCGAGACAGAATCGGAGAAAACGTCAGAGTCAACTTCCACCTTTACTTAATACAGATTCTACAAGACCTTATATGATATCTGCAACTAGCTCTTCAGATCCATCTGTGAATAACAGTGGAATGTACGAAAATTCACCAAGTATGAAATCAGAATGTGTGGAGCAAGAGACAAATGTAAATGATTTGGATGACAAAGTAGATGGAAATAGATCTCTTTCTACTCCAACTGGTTGTAGTTTTGTTAACTGTGATATGTCTAGTCGTCCTATTGGGAAAGTATTTGTGGAGGAAGACAGTAAGCAGTTTTATTCTTATGCTATTTATCATTATTTTATTTTTGAATTTCTAACATGCCATGGAAAAAATATAGCTTAAATGTTTATAGTATAACCTTTAGGAAAAAAAATAGTACTTATGTATTACACTATTAACCAATTTCACCAAACGAAAAGACTCTGCCAATATTGTTATTATTACTGTGTTTGAATGTGTACAGGAACAAATTTCTTTATTTGCTGTAAATTGTGGCATTAAACAACATCTTTTAATTTGACAAAGTTGGTCAGCGGTATAATATGTAAGTACCAAACAATCTACAAGAAAAGACTTACATGTTTAAATCAAGATTAAATATTAAATCATGAATTTTTAGATTTAAAAATATTCTGAGGAAACACGAATGATTTTTTTAAAAGCAGTTTATGTAAAAGAAATTTTGTTATTTTATAACAAAGGTTTTAAATGTAGACTTATCCATTTTGAACATAAAAAATATTACTATATATATGTGTATTTTCAATCTCTCTCTCTTTTATTGAATAAAATCTTTATTTTACTTAAGTCAAGATTTTTGATATAAAAAAAAAGAATTATTAAAAGTTTTCATATAAACTATATAGATTTTCAGGGGAGATCCATATTTTTGTTTCTGAATATCCACTTATATTGTAGTTGCCTGTTTGGTTTAGTGGTTAGCGATGCTGACTGCTGTGCCGCAAGGCCTGGGTTTGAATCCCAGAAAAGACACGGGTGTTTGTAAATGTATAGTGCCTTTGCGGCATGGGGGTACTATAAATAGCCATCGAGCTGCAAGTTCTCTCGTGAGTTTGGTGGAAGGGGAAAAAAGGTAGGAGGCCCCTGACCACCCCCTGGTGTCCTCCCTCAAAATTGAGGTGAAAACAAGCCAAATCGTGCTGTCACCTGTATGGTGTTCAAAGCTATGGCTAATGACAGGCCTCACTTAGCCCTTTACCATGATGAATTTTGTGGGCCTCGACCTGGCCTTTGCCAATCAGGTGGCATCAGCAACAACAACAACTTATATTGTCATTTTAAACAATGCCTTTGAGAAACAAATAATTATGAGGGTTTTGCAGTGCCAATTTAAGCTCATTTTGGGCCCTGGGCACAGAAGATCTATAGGCCCCTTTGGCACTGGCGGATCAAAATTTATAACCAGAAAATCTGGTAAGTCCAGTCTCCTGGGTGCCTGCTTCAATTGCCCAATGGATAAACTGGCACTGGGGTCTGGGACCCAAAATAGCACCTTCTAATGTATATGAATATATTTTTAGAATACTGACATATTATCATAACCATGTTGGAAAGTCACCAAAGTTACAGAGTGCTTTGAATTCTTATAATTAGTGAATTATAGAAACCTTACATGTGTTTTCTTGGAAAACATCCTTTTGTTTTGTAAATCATTACTCTCTTTTATTTTATAAAAAACAAGTTACCAAATTTTATTATTGGTGTTGTGATGATAAACAAGTACCTTTTTCAAATAGGAAAATTATAAGTTTTAAATTATAAATAGTAGAATTAAAAATTTGGATAAAATCGGTTGAATTTTCACATTTCTTTTAAATAAAAAAATAACGGTTTGTAGCAAATTAAAAATAAAATATTACCAATTTATATTTTTGTTGAAATAGATTCCATTAAAAATATATTACATGCTTTTTTGATTTTAGTACTTAATTTTATCAAATTCAATGTCCTTATAGCAATTTTTCCTTTATATAGTTAGCAGTATTAATAAAAGTTACACAATCTAGTAGTTAATTTATTTATGACTTTTTAAAAGTAAATAATTAGTGTGATCTTGATTTACTTGAGTTAATCATAGTTTTAATCCTTGCAAATTTATTTTCATGTGTTGTGATATATATGTTATGTAAAAGATAAATAATTTAAGATTTTATTTAGTTCTTTGATAAAAATTATTAAGATAATTTAGGTAGAAAATGTTATATTAGTCATTGACAAAAGTGAAATGTCAGAATGCAATTACTGCTATTACTAAACTTTAAAAACTTGATGTTTTTAAGATTAAAATAAATAATTTTGAAACGTTTTCTTCTTAGGTATATTCTCTTATGTACTGTCGGCCAAAAAATAATATAAGCATTGGACCCCAATCAATTTTTAACATGTTTCTAAATTTAAAACATGTTGTCACTTTATTAAGGTTAGTTTTTACAAGGGATTTTATCGTTTGATTAGCAATTTTTTTGTAGTTGTAAAGGTTGGTTTATACTTGAGCTTTGTAAAGGTGACATCAGCCCTTTCAATCAGTTTTTAACATGTTTATAAATTTAAAACATGTCATCACCTTGTTAAGGATGATAAAATCAATCTTGATAAAAACTTTTTTCCTTATAGAGATTGTTTATACTTGACCTTTAGAAAGATGACATCAGCTGCCGAAAAAACAACTCTAAAAATAAACGACAGATTGCACCACTCAACACCCTGGGATTTCTTGGCAAATTGAGGCAATAAATTCTACTGTTCAATACCCCATCCCTATTCAAAATTATACTCTTAATCCTGGTTCAACTAATAGCCTTCAAAAAATGCAGCAGGTTGCCTTATAATTGCAACCTATTGGCGACATTACATGAAACGAAGCACATGGCTGCTAATTCGTCATGTAAGGGACATGCGAAATCTGGGTTGTCAACTTGGCGAGTTATTTTGAACGTTTGCATTGGTGCGATAATACATAGTACAATGTTGCAATTAGCCATACAAGTGCTAGCACAACTTTCCCAAGCTCATAGTGGAACCACTGAGATAGTTGGTAATTTAAATCATTGGCGAGCATTTCTCCAACTGGGTAAAGACCCTGTTGTGCATGTGTTTGAGGTGAACCATGCCAATTTACCTATGACTTTGGAAGAAAAATGTATAAACTGTTAGCAAAATTTTAATATCCATGTGCCATTACACATTCCTGAAGGTTAACTTCCAAGGTATCAACCATATTGTTTATGGGGAGTTGTCAATGCAGGAGATAACGTTCTTGTTCAAAATATTGAACAAAAAAAGTTGTTTAAGAAATATGGATTGAATACTACCTTCCTCAAATAGCTAAAATTTTTGGAACTGTAGGATATTACTGTTCCAACAAATCTACACCAGGAGATGCATTTTCAAAATTACACTTCTGAGTGTAGTATGGTATATAAACATGTTAAAAATCGGTTGAGGCGACTAAAGTTATCTTATAGCTCAAGTATAAATCAACTTTTATAAGGAAAAAAAATTGTTAATCTTGATGAAATCATGAATATAAACAAACCTTAATAAGGTGTGACGACATGTTTTAAATTTATAAACATATTAAAAATCAATTGGGGTGTGGTGCTTGTATTATTTTTAGACCAACTGTAACTTTGTGTGAAAGAATGATATCTCACAAATAAGTTTATTTATCACTATTTTTTAGGAGGCTTCAAAGCAATTGATGCCGCTTATCTGTTCCAAACATTTAATAATGAAAATGTACAACAATCTTCAGCAAAGATGGATCTGGCCATAGATTTAGCTTATAAAGCAGAAAAATATTTCCATAATTTCAGTTTTCTTTGTCATGGACTATTGGGAGGCATGTCATTCATGGAAACTTTATTTCTGATTCATCTAATTTCTATATCATATGAGCAAGAAGAAACTTTAAAACATTTTCAATTTCTTTCCCAACCTATTCATAATTTATTCAATTTT
Organism: Trichonephila inaurata madagascariensis; assembly: GCA_019973955.1. Taxonomy (NCBI): domain Eukaryota; kingdom Metazoa; phylum Arthropoda; class Arachnida; order Araneae; family Nephilidae; genus Trichonephila; species Trichonephila inaurata. The sequence goes on from BMAV01025745.1 coordinate 94,106, forward strand.
TTATGCATCATGTGTTGCATTTCTGTCTTTGACAGGTATGTATTTCTTTTTACTAAGTATCTACATTTTAAAACTTAGAGAATTTTTTCCCCTTATATTTATGTGTGGTAAATGTTTCTAAACATCAGTTACACCATCAATAGTTATATGAAAAAACTGATTTTCTAAGAATGTTGCTAGCTGTATCATGCTATTATTTATCTGTATGATGTACCCTACATGCACTTTAATAACCAACCAATTTTTTCTCTTTTTATAATACAATAACCTAAAATATCTGAAAGTTTAGAGGTTGACAAGATTATTATAGCTGTAGATATCATTGCTTTTTTAAGATAGGTTATACTAGTCATTTATCCAGTCTGACTTTTGGATCGAAAACTAAAGCCTCAAGGCCTGGCAAAGAGGAATATCCTAAAGTTTTAAGATATATGCATATAAACTGTCCTTTTAACACATTAATTTCACCAAAATATTCCCAATGATGCAAGTTCCAAATTATATAAAATTTCTATTCCTAAATTTTATACAAGCTCTTATGCCACAGTTTCCTTTAATTTATTAAACTAAAATAATGCAGTTTAACATTAGTTACCATATCACATTATTTACACATAAGTTTTGTGATTTTTATCTATGCACATATAATTAAATTTGAAATGAAAATTGGTCAAATAATGTTCTACTGATGCTTCTTGTGTGCCTTTTACTAATCAACGTGTTTAGCACTTGACACAAAAATAGTTTTTCCCCCCATAAGAAAACTTAATTCTTTAATCAATCAGTTGCTTGTGGTCTTTTAGTTAATAAGATTATTTGGGGGTGGAAGAAGAGTTGCTACAGCAGATTGATGGATAACTTTTCCCCATTTATTGAATGAACATAATAGTTATAATTTCACATAGCACTAATCAAAACTACTAGTGCTATTCAAAATTATTTTTAAGTACATTTAAATAATATAAAACTTATACAAAGTGGGTATATAATTTTTTGAAATTTAATGTTTCTCTTTAAATATTGATGGCATCCAAGGATTTTCTTTTCAAAATAAAAATGATTATAATTTGAGGGAAAATGTGCGTGATATTTTTGAAACACATTAAAGACATCTATTCAGGTAATAGTTTTAAATAAATTTTTTTTACAAAGCATAAAATTAAAAAAAAAAAAGCTTTTAAAATATTATAAATGAACTTACATGTACAAAATGCACTTAACACTGTATATTTCTGAATATAAGCCAAAAGTGTGGTTTGCAAAAATTATAAATAAGTGAAATTAAAAAAAGTTTGTCACAATGAGGGCAACAATTTTGCTTTGCGAGTAAAACGAGTGGAATATTTTCCAAATTACTGTAAAGTACAATGCTAATGACACATTAGTGTTATTTCTGGAAACCCTATCTGAAACTAACATTTTTTCCCACATTCATTTGTTATCTTGTACAAAATTTGTGCTATTCATATTTTGAGGCATTTTATTTGTTTAGGTAAGGAGCTTGAAGAGAAATTCATATACGAGATGTGATCGTCAACCTGTTTCATGCCCCACAGGCAAAACTCGCTGCATGATAATCATATACATTCAGACATCCCAATGAGTAAATGCAAATTTTACAAACTATTCAGAAACTCAGATTGTGACTTTTCTACTTTCAGAATGAAAGTCCCTTTCAAAATACCGAGACATTTAAAGATTAATATTGCTTTTGCATATTTTATAGAAAATGTTAGGAAAAAACCTGTAATATATAAGCCCTTATATGTATACCTGTTTGTATATAAGGGGGCCCGCCCCCAAATTCTCACCCTATTCAGCAAGTAGAAATGTTAGATTTTAATATGTTGTGAAAATAACAGGTTATTCATTGTTTATAGTTAATTTTTAAATGATTACAAATTTTAACTATCTATTATTTTTATTAACACTCAAATTGTAAATGGTTAAATTGTAATATATTTGCAGTATGAATTCATTATCAATGTGCAATTCTAAATAAGTGTAATTTCATATGAATATACTGTAGTACAAGTAACCAAGGAAGAACCAATATAAATTTATCAAGGCCATCTGCACAACTTTAAGATTTTTCCTTAAGCTTTGTGTATCAGCAACTTATTAGAAAATGCATCTTTTTCATATTCCACAAGCTTGAAAAATAATTTGTCTTAATTACTCTAATTCTTTTTAAAATTCAGAGTTGTGCTTAAATGTGTTATACTTAATTTTTTCCTTTTTGTTGAATAGTATTTCTCCAAAAATAAACAAGTTTTCTTTACAGGTATGATGTTGGAAATCTTAAACAATTCTTTAAGTACCTAAAGAAATGTAAAATAAAATGTATCGTCATTGCCATATATCCTATCTGCCTTTTACTGAGTTTCAGTACTGCAAATGTAGATGAAAAATTATGTTTACCTGATAAGAATGCCACAGTTCTGGAGTCATTTAAATTTGAAGTAAGTGTGATAAATATAACAAAATATTAAAATTAATAATACAAAATACATTTTCCCAACTTGAATATTAGTGTTTCTATAAATGTGAAGTGTTAATTTCTGACATGTAATTTGAAAAATTTTTTTGGTAATATTCATTAAAATAAGAATATTTTTTACTGTAATTGCACTTTTGAAGAAATTTTAAAGATAATTGAAACCCTGAATGTGAAAATTTTCATAATTTGGCTTAAATGAATTTTGCAATTAAACATTTAAGTCAAGAACAACTAAATACAACTTAAAATATATTGCTGTGGTTAAGGAATACAGAATGTTTCACTTTAACATGCGAAATTTGTATATACAAATGATAATTTAGTGAATTATTTCTATCAAATTATAATAGAAAGATAAAATTTTGTTGAAGTCAGCATACTGAAAAAGCAATAGGGGGGGGGGGTGTATCTTTTAAAAAAAAAAAAAATTTTATTTTAAAAAAATTTTTTACCATTCACTTTTAATTTTAACTTTCAAATTTAAACCCTGTAAAAAAAAAAAAAAAAAAATTATATGAAGATACTAAAATAAAATTGTATTGCTAGAATTTTCCTTCAGTTATGTTTTTAATTTGAATAGAAATGCTAATTTTAAATGAATTACTTTTTGAATAAAATAGATTAACAGTGTAATTAATAATTTTGTTTTAGAATTTAATTTTTATGTAACTGAACAGAAAAACTATAAAATAAGAAATCTGAATCAGTAAAAAATATCAAACTTAATATTTTTCAAATAAATCTTTGATTATTTTAAAATAATTTTTGTAGCTTAATCATGTTTTTAAATATTTTACAGGAAGCTGAGAATGAATTATTTTATTGGAAAATTCTAAGTTTATCAAAATGTGTTGGTGCATTTTTAGCTTGGATTGTAATATCACTAGAACCAAATAAGAATTTATTTTTATATCATTTAAAAAATGTTCTTCAAAAAAATAAAACAATTATAAAATAAATATTTTATTCTACTTTCTTTAAAAGGAAAAAGCATAATGTTTTCTTCCTAAATTCAAATCAAAATCAGTAGATATTACATCAGAAACTTTTTTTCAATAGTTATAAATATTAAAATACATAATTGCAGAACAAAGATTCAGTACTTAAACATATTTATATGATCTTAATGTCTCATTTTACTATTTCACAATACTTCTTACAAAATGTAATTACTTTAAAATTGCATTATTTTAATGATTTAGTTAAATTTATATATACCTTAATTATAAATTGTTTAAAAATAATCCTCATTACTATTTTTTTTTTCAAAAATTTATAATATTACAAAAAAGCATCTTATCTTAAGCTTCATACATTTTATTATTAGATTAAAAAATACATATATTTAAGTAATTTAAAAAATTGCATAAGTATAGAGAGAAGGAAGAAATTCTGATTTACATAAAAATAATGTAATATTTAAGATAACAGTTAAATTACAATGATTCAAACAATGACATTTATATTAATTCTTAATAAAATAAAAATGACTTTTTCAGACTTAATGTGAATTGTTTGACTTCAAAAAGTCAAATAATAAAAATGGCAAAACTGTTTTTAGAAAATTACAAGCATTATAGAATAAAAATAGTTTTTAGAATATATGGAAAAAAGTGATTTAGGAATTAAAAACAAAAAAATGAAGGCATAATTACAAAACATTTTATTATGTAGTGAAAATGAAACAAATTTTGCAAGTCTAATCCATTCTTGTCTTCAAAATTTTTGTAGTTACTTTGTCCTTTTCTCTAAAAATAAATAAAAACATATTTAAATGAGATTATATAATTACTAATTAAGATAATAACATAATATTTTTGGGCTATTTTCTAGAGAAGCATGTATAAGAATGCTTTATACAGCGGGAGTTATCAAATTGATAGGAACTCTCAACATGTTGACTGCCATGGCACTTTTCAGGATTCTGATGTACCTCCTCTCCCATATTTACAAATTAATTATCATACAAATATTACACAATTAATACGTGATCCGATATGCTATGAGTTTCATTGTAGTTACACAAATATGTCAAGTGACCAAACTAAAGAGTACTTGAAGTTGGCAGTCTACATGTTAAGCAATATTTAATATTATTTTACAAGTAACATCAACCCTTTCATGCCTAATGGGACACATATTTCCCAAGCAAGTTTCAAAAAAATCTTTAGGGACAGAAATGCTTCTCTGTCTAATTGAAGACTTTCTCACCAGTTCTGCCAATATTTTTGAAAGTATTCTTATTCACAGAACATAGATGGCACTGCCATACATAATGCAATTCCCGCGTTTTTGAAGTGTTGTAGCAGCTCATTCAATACTGTACGAACGTAAATAGTTTAGTTTTGGAAAATACCTCCTATTTTCGATTAAGTTTTGATTGATCCATAAATCTAAGGCCAGGTAAGTTACTCAAAGTTTTACTTCCATTTTTATTATCAGGACATGTGTCCCTCTTGTCTTGGATAGTGGGAACACCAGCATATAAAAATGTTAGGTTAATAATTGTTGATCTTGTTAAAAAAATCATATTAAAACTAATTACAAGTCCTAACTGGCAAAAATTACTGAACACTTAAATTTTACTTCCATATGTATTGTTATTTATAATCTTAAATTAAGTCATATTACATTCATTTTTTTTAAAAATAAAACCTTTATAATTATTAAAAAAGCATTGTACATTTTTCAAGTTCCACATTTTTAAACACTTTATATAACTATTACTCTAAAATATTGGCTTCAAAAATTTATATGCTTAGAATATACATGACTTTAATTTTTAAAAATGTTTTCAATAGCAATCAATTACTCAACCTCACTTTTCTTCTACATAATATAAATGATACACTTTAATTAAATACAAGTATACATTTTTCTACTTAAAGAAGTGTTTAATATTCATGCAGTTCAATATATAATTACAAAAGCAGAATGCATTTCAACTTATTTAAAAAAAAAGATAAACACTTACATAATGTGAACGATTCCACCCCAACCAGCTATAGCATCACGATCAAAAGCATTTACCAATGCTTGAGATATCTTTTCAAAAAGCTCATCTGGTCCCTAAAATAAAGTTTAAGATGAAAGGAATTATTGTGACCATTTTCAATTTGGAAATTACAATATTCATTTTTAAAAAAAAAACATTTATTTGTAATTTGGATATATATATAACGAACATGTAACAATATTTGTACATCCAAAGGTAAGCAGTGCTGCCTTGAAAGTAGGAGAAGCATTAATAATTAGATTAATTCCATATCTGGAAAGAAAAGAGGGTGAAGCAAGAAGCAAAAGTTAAAAGAAAAAAAATAGTGCCATATCATAAAAGGTCACAGTTTATTCAATAATAAATAAAATTTATGAAGGAAAGGAGAACAGTTGCATTTTATGAGATGGGAATTTCTGTTTAAAAATTACGAAAAATGTTTAATCTTATTAAAAATGGATTAACACATAAGTCAAAGACACTTATTTTGGAGATAGGTTTGATATCCAAAAGGCAGATGGGTAAGTGAACACAATTATGTAATTGATTAATATAATCTCAATTCAGTAAATTTTATTAATTTAACAAAACACTGTTAATACATTACAGAATCAAATAGAAAGGAAAATTCAACCTTGAAAACAATTTTAATAAAAAAATATGAAGATGTAACAAATTAAAATGTTCCTGTAAGGGGCAAGAAGATTTTTATATGCATGTGATAAGTGCATATTTAAATAAAATAAAGTTTTAACAGCACTAATTAATTTTTCGGTTTGCTAAAGAAATGAAGTTTTATCAAACATTTTACATTTCATAAGAGTATACAAATTTAATTAAAAACTATCACAGAGAGAAACGATAAAATAAATCCCAGAGGGTCCAAAATTAAAATACCAGCAAAATATTTATTATAGTACAGCATAGAATTTTAAAATCTCACCATATCAGGTTCCCATAATGATTCACACATTCCATGAGCTTGATCATCACATGTTCCAGAAAGTACATAATCATTTGGTTCATCTTTAGAACCTAGTACATCCATATTACATATGTAAGGTTCCCAAGTACCATATTCTAGCCCTGCTACAACAGGACAAACAAAATATGGACCAAACCTTAAAGAAAAAAATATTAAATTATTTATAACACCATAATAGAGAAGAGAGCAATACAATTTTTTTTCATGAAATGACTTCTTAAAACAACCATTGTAATAAATCTCTAATGTACTAGTGATAAAATGTAATAGCTTAATATATGACTGTTTCTCAATGGTACTAATCCATATCAACTGCATTAAAGGCAAATCGCAAATAATTTGTAATTTTAACAGTATATTAAAAAATATAACAGAAATCCTATAAAATTTCAAAAATATTTAAAAGTATAACTGAAACAAATGCATAATCCATTTAATAAAAAATAGTACAATATTTTGTCATTACTTTAAATTCAACCTTTAGATTAAGACATTTAAATGATGAATGCATGTTTGTTGAACATACACTTATAATGATAAAATAAAGATATTACTTAACCTGAGATATATTTGTTCTAAAACACAAAAATATATACATACCGTCTTTCATAAAGAAGATTGGAAACAACAGAACAGAAAACTTTTGGAGTCATTTCTCTACCTTCTCTTAATTCGTACATATTCAGTCGAAACTTCAACTTTTGTGCTCTAGATTAAAAATGTGAAAAATTCATAAGGAGTACAATAATGGTTTTTATAAATTTAACAAACAGATTTTTAAAAGATACATGTGCTTATGATATGAATATTACATCGAATTGATGCATAAAGTTAGATAAGGTGATTCACTTAGAAAAAATGAGTAACTAGTTAACAAATCAATTTAAATTAGTTTATCAGCATTTTGAAGGCCCAGTGGTAGCATATCATGCTTCCACACCCCAGGTCCGAGGTTTTATCCCCAGGCAGGGCAAGGTCAACCCAGCCTTTCATTCCTACTGCAGTGGTTCAATAAATGAGTACTAAGCTTGCTTGGGGACTTAAACACTGGGGGTCTCACTTTAGACTGACCACCTGATTGGCTCATGCACCTCAGCGCCCAAAGGTGAGGTATACTGGGATGGGCACAGTAGGCCCTCATGAACTGTTGTGCCACTGAATTTGAGTTTATCAGCATTTTAATAAAATATATTTTCACTCAGTTTTATAGAATTAAGTACAGCTGATATTTAAAAAAAAATTGGCAATGTATACATTGAAATGAATTGATTAATGAAAGGAGTCCATGCATAAAACAATTTTTTGCCAATAAGTGAAAGACACATATGTTAGTTTATAAATTATCAGATAAGTAGATAAAAAAAATAAGGTTTATTATTCTTTAATTCTGTAGAAAACATCAAATGTATATGGTTGGGATTTAAACACATTAATAATTATTTTTGAAATTTTCAGTAAAGCTGTGAAGAAAATTAATTTTATTAATTTAATTATGTTTATGGGTTAATTAATTTGCTAATAATTCATTTTTAGACATTACTATAATTAACTAATATTTGAAACATTTTCTCATAGCAAAAAAGTCTCCCTTGGACAAAATAAATTAAACAGAACTTTAAAATGAAACCGACTTCTCATTGTAGTATAATCCTAGATTTCAATTGTATTACAATTCACAAAAAGATTTGAGTTATAGAAAAATGGATACTCATATGGAAAATGAATGTATAAGATGTCTTATAATGTTTTGATTAATCATCCTTCATATTTGTTTATGCCAACTAATGGATAAGAACTTAGACATTTCTAAAAGTGTGTATGTATATATATATATATATAATTAAAAAACAGCATTAGATTTATCATACACAGATTGAAGTGAATTGTAGCACAGTAAAATTTTTTTAGATATTTGAGTTTTTCTCTGTTTTGAACCTCACCATCCAATTTTAAAGAAAGAATCTACAAGCCTGACTTGACAATGTTAAGGGGCCTTATAATATTTGTAGTTTTTCAATATCAAAGTAAAAATTTATTTATCATGTAGTATATTTTCTTTAGGTAAAACTACACAATATGAAATGCCCTTCCATATGAAACTTTTAAAGAAAAAACACTTATAACAAATCTATTAATACCCAATTGAACAATTTTTTTTAAAAAATAAATGTGTAAATTACTTTTAAGATTAAATAAACTTAAAAAATGATGCACAAATTATTCAAAATAAGATTAATCCATTAATCCAAGCATATAACACATCAAATATTGAAAAAAAATCAATTTTTATTTGTTTAACACTATTTTTTGTATATTTGATATTTTTTTATCACATAAAATTACAATAAATCATTCATTAATGCAAGACAAATAATTTTTTTTTAACATAATTAATTAAAGATTAAATACATACACTGTTGCAGTGTCAGTAGCTAATCCTGGTAGACCTAAATATAACCTTGGACCCATTTCATACACTTTCTGGAAATCCATACCAACAGTTTGGGCTCTGACACCAAGCCTTCTATCAGCAGCAATTGCAACACATTCTTTTCCTTTCATTGCAATTACAATGCCACCATTATATTCTAATATACTCTGAAAATAATAAAATTGAAGCACTTGTAAATTTTTTCAGTTCTATCACAAAAAAGCCATGGCATGATGAAAAGTGAAAAAAAAAAATTATTTAAGTTTGATAACAGAAGCCACTATGTAAGGACATTTAGAGTTCCAGTTTAAAGGTTAACAGTACTGAGTACTTATTTTTTCATTGTAAGGAGAGTAAATTTTCACTAAGAAATAAATGTTGCATGTAGATTTCACAATTCCTGTAACCAGTATGCTAACAATATAACAGAAAAAAAAAAAAAATAAAAACACACTGAATTCAAATTAATCACTATTAACAGATTGATGTTCGAAAATATCATGACATATTTATAATATTAGTAACCATTAAAGGGGCTAGAATTTGGAGTTTCGTACATGTTCAGCTAGATGGTTCCTATAACCACTAAGTACCAGCATATAAATAGTTCAATCACAATGCAAGATTTTCTTGAGATATTTTAGATCAAGAACTTTCTGATGCTCACTTTATCCTACTTTAGATCTGAATTTTTATACAGAATATAGTTAAAAAATATAGGCATTTTCATGAAACCTAGAAGAAAATCGACAGCATAGACTGATTAGGAATCTTTTTTGTAACAAACAATGTCAAATTCTAGTTAATGATTTTTTTTTTAAATAATATTTCTCACTAATAAATAATTCATACAATAATTTGGGTACAAACCTAGATGACTCCACAATTTGCTGATAAAATGAAATGTAATTAACTTTGCAAGATAAATTCACCACCAATAAGAAAAGGTTGAAATTTGGCAATTCTCCCAGGGGAGAGAATGTAACCCATTTTCAACAATTTTCCTTATGAGTTAACTTCTAGTTTAAAAAGAGGATAAGGTGTAAAAAACATTTTTGGTCAAAAGTCCTAATTTTTCTTTTGTAATATCTCATCACATTTTTGAAATTACAGAAAATGAAATAAATGATTACCAAATGGCAACAGAGAGTTAAAAAAAAAAGAATGATGTTAGATTTTAAAAGCTATGTTAAAATGAGTATTTAAAACTATTTTGAAAATCACTCACTGTATTTTTGAATCTTAACACATAAGATTCACTAGAGCAATCATGCAAACCACAATAAAACATAGCTAAAATATAGAATAGGTGGCCCCTCGAATTTGGCGATGTTTACCTAGATACCAGAATGGATTCAGCTCTTCATTACTCTGGGAACATATAAGTAGTTTGGTGGTTGATTCTGGCCACCAAAAATTGCCTTCGTCTTTGGGCCACTTACACTATTCTACCATGGTAATTTTATTAATTTTCAAATAATTCATCATTGATCTATTTAACAAACATCTTGTTAGACACAAGATACTGTTTGATACAAGATTCTGCTAAAACTACATGCCCCTGCACATATTATGATTATCTTTGTTCTGTCTATGAAAAAGTCATTTATAATCAGGAATCATTCTCTTTTTCTTTTGAACAAATGGATATTTGCCCCATTTTGGACATTCATACCTAGATGCTATCAATTTTTCATTTACACACACTTCTTTCGCACCTCTTTCATCCAGAAAAAAAAAAAAAAAAATTAGCTGTAGTTTTATTTTTAACCATTTTCAAGAAAAATTGGTTTTTTGAGACCAAACTTCCAAAAAGGTCATCAGAAAAAAATTGATAGCTGGCCAAAAATCTGTAGAAAAACAAGACTGAAGAAGGTTGCATTTTTTTCCAGTGGGCAAGATTGTTGACAGTGTGAAATGTGGTGATATGTTTTTGTCACTAGGTCAGAAAGGCTCAATTAGAATCCAACAGATTATTTACAATCTCTTTATAAGTTACAATACATATTTAAATAGTTTTTTTTTAAATAATGGAAAAACAATAATAAACAAAAAGCACACATGACATTTGCAGAAATTTAAAAAGCATTCACACTTGCAAAATTTTCTCATTTATATAAGAGTACTAAGCATGGTGCTATAGTTAATTTAAATGAATGTTTCAGAGAATCATTATTTTAACAGAATAAACTATTTTTTTTAATCTTAATTTTACAATGTTTAATACTACAAAAAACAACTTTTTCTATTATTTTATACAGTTTAAAGGTTAATCATTCTTTTAATGCCACAGGTACATTATAAACTTATGTATTTGTAATAAACATCACTTTAGAAATTTTGCATATAGCAGTTAAAATCATGAATAAAACTATAATAAAATCGTATAATATATAAAGAAAGAGATGCAAGCCATATTTAAATTAATGTATATATATATTCTTTATTTCAACCCAAAACTAATTTTTCAACACATACATTTCTACTTAATTTTCAACAAATGTATACACGATTCAATACAGTGCAGTCAGTATATTATCGTCAAGAAACATTGGTTTAAGCTTCACTTAAACCAACATCAATCAATAAAAGAACACATTAGGATATATGCATATAAGAAAATCATTAATATGATAGATATAATTTTTCAATGCTACAAAAAGGAATAGCACAAAACAAAACGAACAAAATTTTAGCCATCTATTGTTTATAAAATCACATAGCTGTGAATTTAACTTATAAATAACACAGTTTCCAATTTTAAAATAACGATAAATTCCAAATTTTTGAAGTATATTTACCATTTTGAATAGACTAAAAGAAAGCAAGAGGATTATCTTATTTTCCTTTTCGCTAAAAAGGCTTTCTAATGTCAGAAACTAAATTTTCGCCGAATCATTTACTTCACACTGTCCAAATTAAAAAATAAAATCGTTGCCATTATGCTCAAGAAGAATATGAAGGCAACACAATTAAAGTTTAAATAATAGTTGAACTACAATAAATTTAACGTTTAATTTGACTGTGAATTGAATTCGAATTTATGTTTCTCTGACTACAGGAACAATGGCGAAAAATTTTGGAATAAACGGCAGCAATAGTGGAAAAAAATCCTAACAAAACATCCATTAACCATGACTGTGAAATGCATTTGTCGCCCATCTCTGTTTTTTGCTGTTGACTGATGGTTTAACTAATGTTTATGTAAGCGTGACCATTTAAAACAGTTTGTTATATTAAAAAGTTTGAAAAATTTTCTGTATACAAGAAAAAATTGGTGTTTCACATTGATAATTTGAAAAATTAAACAAACTGACAATCGATACAATTTTATATTTTTGGTATGTATTCATTGATTTGCTAAACTTAATATTTCCATTATTCATTTGAATTTAAAATATTCGTTTGACAATAAATGTGATTTTTGTTCTTTAACTCGTTGTAAAATAAAATAACATCGTATCACGGAATGGGATATTCAAATTAACTAGAACTTGTATATTTGCCGACTGAAAATTTTAAATTTGGCTTTGACATTAAAAGTCAAATGTTATTCTTTCAAAATAAATGCCTTGCTTTCCGTCAGTTTTTACTTCAGTGAGAAAAAGTATTTTGAGACATCCTAAATGTTCTTGTCAAGTATTTTATAAAGTGTATGACAAGAATATTACTTTCAAAATGTAAAGTTACAAAATGTCAACAAATATGGTTTTCGTTTGGAGAATTGTCTACACTTTTGATGTGTGTATTCTGTCTCTATACTTCATTTCTTTTAAAACTAACTGTGAATTAAACATTGTTAGTACAAATTAAAATAATTATTTTTTTGAATAAATAGAGTGATTGAAAGTCTTAAAATAAGGAAAAAGTAAATGTCAAATATATTGAAACTGAAACTAAATATGAGTGAGAGTCATGTTCAAAATTGGCGTTTTAACGATTTTTCTTTTAATTTTTATCTCCATTTCACACCTTCATTTTATATTTCATAACTGTAAAGGTGCCTTTGAAAATTTTTTTTTCTATATAAAAAAAAGAAAGCTCATGTGGTTTGAATGATCTTGTTGAATAATGTTATCGGTTGGTGATATTCAAATATAATTCTCTAGTTTTATGATTTCCTTTTGTTTGAGTAAAAAAAAATTAAATATTACAAAAAAAATGTAATTTTAATGTAAAATACATGTATAACAAATTTCCTGTTTTCTTAATAAATGAAGCAAAAGGTATTTGCATTCCTTTTGGTATCAATCGTGACTTAAATGTTTCTCTGTGGCTTATTTTCTTTTATTGTATACTTTTTTAGTGTTTTTTAAATTTATTTTTGCACTAGAGCATTGGAATTGAAAAATTTTTTGAAAGCCTAAAATTCTAAAACCTTTTCATAAAAAAAGATATTTAACAAAATTTAATTATCTCTTTTGCTAAACATAACATGTTTGATATATATTTAAAAAAATAGTCAAATTTCTCTCCAAGTAATTAATTTCATGCTTTATTACTGTTTGAATATTATTCTTGACTAACGTTATGAAACTGTTGTTTCTTCAGCTATTGCAATTGCTAGACAAAAGTTGTAGTTTATGAGGATAATTTTTAAATTACATAATGTTAAACTTCAGTGAAAGATTTTCTTTTAAAATAGTTTCTGTTAATAGTCATCATTCCTTTTTCTTTTCGTAAAGATCTATCTATTTCATTTTTATTTACAAATGCTACTAATCTATTATCATATGGTTACAAAGTCTTTTGTTCATTCTACAAGACTTCTAATTCTATATCTACATTTTTTTCTATTTTGTGTTTTCTTTAATATCATCAGGATAATTTTATGCAATTTTTTTTTTTTTCAATTTTGTAAGATTTTATTAATATTGAAAGATAAATGTAAAATAAAAGTTCTGATCTTGCAAAAATATATGACTATTCTTTGTATGCGATATATATGTTTATATAATCTATTATTCTGCCATTCAACCCACAATACTGATCTCTGTTCTGCAGCATTTTGTTGCTTACTTTCTGATTTGTTAAGTAAATTTGGTACTTCCACATAAGCATTTCCATAGCAAAATTTGTGCCATGGGAATCACGCCATATCAAAACAATAAAAACAAAAAAACAGTCATATCATGTTGTAAATGGTGCGATTTGTGTGGCGCCAATTTGGCTGTGGTGAAGCTAAGACATATTGTAAATTTTTTCATAAAAATCAATAGCTACTCTTTTGCAATAAATATTTTACTTACACTGGGCTATGGTAAATTTATTATGGTCACTCTCAAAACACTGAGTGGAGATTAGAGCCTGACAGGTTTATGTGGTCTGTTAAGTCTTCTCGAAGACTTATGTAATCTAGTAGTTAATGATGTATATGTATCACTCTTAACCAATATGAATTTGTAAAAATTGTATTCCATTATAAAAATATATTGATGTAATTAGTTAAATGTAAGCATTTTAGATCATGCATTTTTAGAAATATATTTATACCCAACACTTTTTTTTATATGGTTTTAATGCAACATGGTTCAAAATCTATCCATGTTTCTCTATTTACACATTTAATTACCTCCAGCAGGACTTATGGTCAGTGATTATTCCACAAAAGTTGGAGGAAATTCATCAATTAACTGCCAGATTATTTTTTGACAGCTTTAAACTTGATACAATTCTGGAAAATAATTTTTTGGGCATTGATCCACACATGGATTATGCTCTGGAATTTCAATATGATCTGAAGATTTGTTTAGTTAGGTACCAAGAATTATGTGAAGAAATTAAAACAGTGTTATGAAAACTGAAATACTGTAAAATATTTTGGAAAACACACATTAGCACAATTATCTTTATATAATCTTCATGGTCCGTAGTAAAAGTAACTATTTTGATTCACCTTGCAGTAGAAAAAATGTATTTACTGTCAAAAAGTAATAATTAATATTTTTTCTAATTAAAAGTTTTCATCATTTCTTGGAAGTAATGTGTATGCACATATTTAATTTAATTTTAGTTATTTATTGAATACATGGATTGTGTATGAATTTAAAGTTAAATGTAAAAATGTTCTAATACTAAATGTATAAATGCTAAACATATAAATGTAAATACACTTACATATACACTTGATTTTTATCATTTTTTTTTTACTATGTTTTGTAAAATTTAAAAATAAGACTTTTCATTCAATATTGCATTGTATTTGGTTAACATGGAGCAAATTCATTTTTTTACTATTCAAATCATATATTTATTTCCCTACGTATTTTTCGTATGGTTTTTCAAGGAATGCATCAACTATGTTAAAAATAGTTGTATATATATATATACATATATATATAACCAAGGATCATCTATCTTTTGTTCTTTCATCAAGTAAGCAGAAGATATGAACTTGAAGGCTGCTATGGGATCTGGTTATTCAGCTTAAAATTTTTGGTATAGGAAAGTTGGTTTTTTTTTAGGTAAAAAATAATGGAAAGATTTATTAAAATTCTGTAATTGATCACTAACTAAATTTTACATATGTAGGGCCTTAAGGAAATCTTTTCAAAGTGCTGTGACAAGTATTTTTGGTACTTTTCCGTTTCACTGGCACAAATGTTAAAGTCGTCAAAAATATTACTACCGTCACCAAACAGAATATTCCTACTGGTAACATTTTACTACCACATTTTCAAAATAAGCCATAGTCTTTTCTTATCAGTAAGGTCTTTTAGTACTTACGTATTATCACAACAATGTCAACATTCAAAATAATACATACTCGATTTTTTACATGTGTCGCACGCGCTGAATTGGCAACCATGGGCTTAGTTTCATATAATGTCACCAATAGGTTGCGATTATATGTAAGTACTGGCATTTTTCATTATACATCAAAAAGTGGACAAAAAACCAGGGAGAACTAACATTTATAAAAAATTTTTATGTGTATATTGGGTGTTGTCACCAATAAAGTCTTCTTGGCAAGATTTGCACCTACAAAATGGAAAAGTGCTATATTTTCTTTTTATTTCCTGTTTTTCTCTACGTTGGATAAAATTTATTGTGAGCATATTGTTTTTATTCCAAAAGGGGTGCTAGTTTGATTGATATCTTGGGTCTATGTTCCAAGTTGTTGTTTATGTTCGCCAAGATGGGCAATAACATTACAATATGTTTACTTTGATATTTTTATCTTCTGGCAATGTGGTTGTCATGGGTATAACATATATTAGAGTTAATTTTTATTATTTTTTCCCCAGAGTAACAATATTAATTTCAGATGATTATAATTTGATTTCTTTAAAAAATTGACTATTTTCATTTGCATTTGTTCTTAAAGCCATCTGCTCCAGTCTTCTCTTATATTTTGTGCTATTTTCAAATATGGATATTTCTAATATCATTGGTGAGTACCAGGATATTTTAAAAAAAATTAGTGCTGGTCTTTTAATTATTGCTACAAATTGTACATTTTCACTTTATTTTGCTTTTAAAAAATGCTTTTTTTGAACAGTTCTTGTTCTATGAAATTCATTGAAGGAACTTGCAGTTTTTGGATTATTGCAATTTTTTCACACTTTTTAATTGATATTCATTATTAATTTTAATATATATTATGTGATTATTTTATTAATAATCTAATATAAAAATGTAATTATTATTATATGTAATAATCATATAATATTCTTTATTTATAATTATTTTTTTGTATCTTTTTTTATAAATATTACATGTTATTTATTTATAATTATTATGTGTTACATAAGTATTCTTGTATATAATTTTTATTATATATATATATATATATATATATATTACAATATGATTATTATTCTTTTTTATAATTACTATTGAATTACATTATATTATTATGTATAATAATTATTACTATATCATATTATATGAATATTATATATAATAATTACTATAAAATTATAAGATTATTATTATGTACTGTATAATTTTACTATTAGTAAGCATAATTTTTATTATATTAAATTATATTGATATTCATTATTGATTGATCTGGGTTATTTTTGATCTTTTCCTATATTCTTCATTTAAAGTAGATTTCACTGTAGTTCAAACCTGACAATTTGTTACTGCTAGGCTGCCATCTTGGATTCCATTTCAATGACATGTGCTGCTTGGCATGATTCCTTTATTATGGCAAGTCACGATTGATGTATAGACCCATGATATCAAACTAGTTCCCCAAAAGGTGCAATTTTTGGAAAAAACTATATGCAGCAAAATTTGGTACTTGCATATTATCGCAACCGTATTGGTGACATTATAGGAAAGGAAGCACATGGTTGCCAATTCAGCACATATGACACAAGTAAAATCGGGGATGCCAGCTTGACAAGTTATCTTGAATGTTGGCATTGTTGCAATAATACATAAATATCCAAAATTTTGATACGATGTAAGCATAATGTGGAGTTTAAAAATAGACATAGTTAAAAAGTACAGGATGCAGCATTATAACAGTACTAAAACTTTCTCTTCAATAAATCTGAACTATAATCTTTTTACTAGCATACCCCATGGTTATGTGTAAAAGTTCTAATATGTTTAGTACAGTTTTTCAAAAAGAAAATGTATGTTTGTTTTACTGTGCTAAATTAAAAGTTCATATCTTTTGAAACTTGAATTCTGTCAAATTATTGATGCAGATTTAGGGTGATTGACCTATCTATTACTTTTGAGGAAGGCACATAAACATGCTTTGGTGTTGATAATATTTAAATTCTTTTTTTTTTTAACAAGAGAAAGTATATTTCTGAAACTATGCAGAATCAAATCATTGTTCTCTTGGCATATAAAAATGAGTTACATGGGCAGAAATAAATATAATGCATCATTGTTATCTGACTTTTTAAGAATTTGAAGTAGATACTAGAATACATTGAATGAATTCAGTACTGCAAAATTTTATGATAGAATATCAAATGTACTTATAAATTAGTATATTTTCTATTCTAGCATAATCTTCTGAAATTATTATTGTGTTCCAGTAGCTAGTTAAATCATTAAAAAATTAGAAAATAAGGTACTTATGTATTAGTGTCACTACACTAATACATAAGTACCTTTCTACTTCTTTCTACTTACTACTTTCTACTGTATAACTTTCTACTTTTCTGTATTTCTTATAGTTTACTATGATATTTATGGACATTTTTTTCTTAGCAAATCTTGAATATATTGATTTATAATCCAAATCTCAATATTTCTTGCACACATGTTGTTTATCTGTCAATTTTGAATCTTACCTTTTCTTATACCTGATTTACATCTTTTGTAATTGCCTATGTTTTACAATAATATATTTTGGATAGTATAAAATATATTTTCTTCAAATATCACAAAATCAGTATTGATATTTCAAAAACTGAACTAAATTGAAAACATGAGAAAACAATTTTTTAAAAGGTACAATTATAGTACTCTTTAAGTCTGAAATAATATTTTTTTTACTCTAAATCAATAATTAAAATTTTTTTGGAAGTACTTGATTATCATTATTTATGTTTTAGGTTTTAATATGCAAGACATACGAAAAAAAATTATTTTGCCTTTAATTCTGAAGTATACAAAAGATTCCAAGTTCTGGATTTTTAAGAAGTATATATGTAAGTTTTATCAAAAATATTAAATGTTAAACAGAATCAGGGGATTATTAAACTTAATTTATTTAGTTACACTTTTTTCAATTAATAATTAATACATTTTTATAAATTATAAGTAGAACTAGCTAATACTGCACATTACAGATAAGTCAAATACTAGATATATTTTTTAGTATTTATGCATTTATATATTCTCGATGCAACTAATTTTTATACTCAGGTTTTATATCCATGTGAAACATGCACTCTTTAAATAAAATATGAATCACATAATGAGTAAAATAAATTGTAAGAAAATGACTTGCTTAGTTAGCAATGTTTTACATAACAAGTGACAAAGAGAAATGAAGGACACCTGTTTCATCAGTCCATGCTTACTACTGTTCTGCGGACATTTTAGTGTTATGTATGATAACACATTTTTCTAAATTGTGTTCAGACTTATTATGCAAAGGTTATTAAAGGTACAAAAAGCTACTCAATGACAGCTAAAAAAATTAGAATGGTGTATGAGTGTGGCTAATCTAGAATGCTTTTACAATCAGTCTACATAAATAATTTGCATTGTTCTCAAGAATAAGGACATACTCAAAAATATATATGTAGTGAAGGGAGTGACAGGGATACCTATGGGGGGGGGGCAACTGTTAAGCATGATCAATAGTGTTGAAAAGTTGCTTCTCATATGGATAATTGGAAAATCATTGCAAGGATAAGAAACTGACTAGAAAAACATTGTGAGAAGGCAAAATAATTTTTACCAACATTATTAAAAGGACATTAGGATCATCACATGAAGGAGAAGAACTACAAGCAATCAACTGTTCCTCCTGCTCATCACTGGTATGAGGCTAAACACCCTCTTTCCCTTCAATGCAGCAGGCAGGAATAAATGATTCTAACTCATTTTCGGAGTGGCCATCTCCGAACTTTGACTTTTAAGGACAGAAACAATATTTTTTCGATTTGTGTTAGGTATTCTGCCTGCCAGGCATCTCCAGAACACATTCTTGAGTGCCTGGAGATTTCAAAACAAGATCTTTATCAAGACCCTCTAATGGTGTTGGACTTTTTAAGAGTGAATGAGATTATGGACTTGGTCTAGCTTTTCTAGACATGGAGATGAGCAGCAACAACAACAACAGGATCATCACAAATAATGAAAGAAATATTTCAAGGAAGCCATCACTGCTTCAGCATCCATAACATGGCAAAGTATGGTGAAACAACAAGCCCCCAAACAAAGGCAGCATAGAACTTTATTGGTGACCAAAAAACTTGTAGATTTTGAGGATTATTAGCTTGCAGCAAGTTTTTTGGGATGAATCAGGTCACTTCTGGAAAAGATGCCAAAGCAAATTTAGTAAAGGAAATTCATTATCTGTCTACATCCCAGTAAAAGACTGTTTCTCTTTCATGCCAATGCAAGTGATGACTTAAAAATTAAACCACTGTTTATTTACCATTCAGAAACTATGTGTCTTCTAAAAGTGCTGAAGAGCAAGCTAAATGTAATATGGAGATCCCAACTATATAAGTTGTGTGAAACTAGAAAACTAGACATAGAACTACTAGAAAATCAGCCAAAGTTTTTTGCACCATGTTTTTACCTTTTTTTTTTTGTGCATTTGATAACCCAGAATATCATTTAACTTTCATTTTGTTCAAAAGCCTTTTTTTCCATTTGAATAATTTTCTTTGACCAATTCACAAAAGTTTTAAATCATTGATCGAAATTCAATAAAAAGTTGTTTTTTCTTTTGTTTGCAAACTTTCTTCAATTTCACTTTTTTCTTCATATGCTTGTTCTTCATCAGTGTTAATAAAAAGTTAAAGAAGTTGAGAGTTTTTTTTGAATAACTTCATGACATTGATAGCTTCAATGAATTGATGCCAAAGTCATGTTCAAGTTTCTCAGCATCAGCTAATTTTTGTTTTTCATTTATTATAAGCGATGAGGAATTATATTTTATGTAATGAGAAATAAAAGCAAATAATGTTATGTGTATTAGATTGTGAAAAACTGATGTGCACACATAATGAGGTTATTTTAAAGTTTGAAGGTAAGTGATCTCATCTCATAACAATGTTATGTGTATCTGCCATCAATTCCCTCTCCCATCCTCTCAGGGATTAAACTCATTCTTATTCATGCATCATTCATTCATGCATCAGTACTAATTGAAATTTTTTTGTCAACCAGACTATGGGAGGGCTCATACTGAGTAAAGCCATACTTAGTGAGAGTGAGGTATTCCTGTATTTATGTATAAAAAGGTCAAAATAATATCAGAATTGACAAATCTGTGTAGAAATCAAAAGAGGAGCTAATCTAAACAAGTGAAATCTCTAATTAAGGAAATTGGCAAGTATTTCTGTTTTAAAAATGAATAAAATTAATTTAGAACAGGATTTTTTTTTATTAATTGGTATTTTCAGTTTCTTTTGATGTTGACAGTTCTCTAAAATGGAAGAGAGAATATGACTTATTTCCAATTCAAATATGATCAAATTGCTATTAATTCTTTTAAAGCATTTGACTGATTAGTATTAAAATTATAAACATTTTCAATATATTTTTTTTATCGTTATTATAAGTTTTTAGATCATAAGTTTTTAGATCGTTAAATTTAAAAAAAAAATTATAAGTACATATAAACTATAGTGCTGTTTTTACTCACATTTCTTTTATATGATTTTGATTTAACAGGAATTAACTAACAGGAATAAAAAATTAATTCTCTTTTTACTCAACTTATTTTGATTTAACATGATCAACTCAGATCCTAAGAAAATTTTGCTGTTACTTTTATTTTTATGACTGACACTGGAGTTAAGGAATGTATTGCGATTTCTATTTGTGAGAATTCCCTGAATTTTATAATTGGTATCAAGGTCATGGTACCAAACACAGAGATTAAGATTGGTGAAAGAAAAAGAAAACTTAAAAAGATCCACCATGAGGAGATACGAAACTGATGTTTGAAACTTCAGCTGAGATTAGTGAACAAGCTGCTTGGGCAGACCAGATATCTCAAGTTGTGTTATAAATGGTACTTCGAAAAAGAGAAAACACATGCTCAAAGAAATGAAGACCCTCACAATGATGCTATATCAGCTATAATAATTTTGTTAAACATGATTCTAACGAGAAACAAGTTGAAAAGTTTCAGCATGATATTTGTGTAAACATGCATTTATTATCTGAAAGTGATCACTAATAAATCTTTTTTATATTTAGTGTATTATTTTGTCTTATTTTTTTATTCATGGATGAGTAACCTGTTTATTTTTTCAAATGATAATTTACTTTTTATGATACATACTTCACCAATAAAATGTTTAAAATGCTGATATGAAAAATCGTGATTTATTGTATTTTTGCTGATTTCTTTTCTATTTTTTTGCTTTTTGGAATCTTCTATTTTTCCTTAAATTCAGTTTATTTTTTTCTTCGGGAATATCTATTATGCAAAAACAGATAATTTCATCTAAATTTTATACTTTTTATTTTATATTTGTATTTATTTAAATTAAAATTAATGTATTGAATTATATAATTGTAAGTGCACATATAGATTAAAATCTTCACTTTTGTTATATTTTTAGAGTTTTCTTTTCTTTTTGAGAATATTTTAGCTATATAATTTTCTGTATTTTGTAAGATTTCTGTGTTTTGAAAAATAAACTTTTAATATACCAAACAATTTTTTAAAGTAGTTTTTTAAAAATATATATATATAAATTTGATCAGTTATATCAAAACACACTTTAATTTTTCTTCTAGGGCTGATTTTTTTTTATGTGCAACTAAAATTCAGTCAATCATAAAGTTTGGTCACTTTATTGGCAAACTTATTGGCGCTTCCAAACTTATTGGCAGAATGTTGTATCATTTAATAACATCTTTGGTTTGGCAAAAAGGGTTGGCAGAGTTTTACACATGTACCAGTTTATTGTATAATTTTTTTTTTTAATTCTTGTAAAATTTGTAGTAATAAGAAAGTTTTATTTCCAACCTTTGTTGAACCATATTGTTGTTGTTTATGCCACCAAATCAACAGTAATCATCATCAAGGTCCATGAAATTCATCGCGGCTAGGGCTAGATTTTTATGCTTGTCCTTATCCTTAGCCAAACCACAATTTTTAAGGAGAACACCCTGGGGATGGTCAGGGGCATCCCACCTCTCTTCTCCTTCCACCAACCTCGCGAGAAGACTTGTGGCTCGACGGCTATTTAGAGTACACCCATGCCGCGAAGCCACTATGTATTTACAAACAGCCATGCCTTCTCCGGGAATCAAACCCAGGCCCTACAGCACCGCAGTCAGCGTCACTAACCACTATACTGAATGGGTGGCTTGTTGAACCATAAAAATAGATAGTATTGCTTACAAAAGTGTAGAAGTGTGTTTGTGCATCCCTGGTGTTAACATTCTATTGCGAGGGCACCAGAAAGCCCATCTACTAATATCAGAAATATCTGAATTTTTGAGGCAGTTATATCAACAATCAAATTTTGTACATAATTTTTTTGTAATATATTTTTTTTCTTTTCTCTTGTCTTGTCTTATGGTCCTTTGGAGGTGGGAAATAATACCGTGTGTGGTAGAGTATTAATTGTTAAAAAGAAAACTTATCTTTTTTGCATATAAAATAAAGCAAAAATTGAAAAAATATATAAAAATACATTTCTAAACTTTAATTTTTTTTTCTTTCTAAGAATGTGACTTAAAAAAAGTTCTTTTTTACCAAAAAAAAAATTCATATAAAATATTTTGGTTGTTTTTTTTTTAAATAAAATTAAATCTGTTTATATTGATATATAGAAAAGGTAAAAATTGCTAATATTGTATTTATTGCTTTTTCTTGCTATAAATTGCTATTTTTTTTGCTGATGCTGATTTTCATACTAAAGTAAAATCTTCTTATTTTTAGGTTACATGTGCAAATTTTAAGAGGAGGAATTACTTAATCATGTACCAATTTTTATTTTGGATTAAGAGTGGAAAAATTGTCTTCTTACTGCTCAGGAGTTAATGAATTCTCTTGAATGAATTTTCATGGTATGTATTGGGATGTTTAGAAAGTAATTTCGTTTTTTTTTAAACAGAAAATCTAATTGGTTTTTTTTTAATATCAAGCTTTGTACTTAGTCTCATTGCCATTATGTATTTTAACATCTGATATGTCAAGGCTTGTTTGTAAAAAAAGGTTTGTTTGATTCTGCTCAATAGTTTTTGTATGGTGCCCTATCAGATATGGAAGATTGAAAGCAACATTTTTGTTGTGTGTGTGGCATATTTTACTTTTTAACCATTGAAGAGGTGAAAATGCTGTTTAAGTAAGAAAAAAAAAATTATTTGATGTGTATGTAGAAGATGTATTAACAGAACATCAGTGCCAAATTTGGTTTGCAAAATTTTGTTTTGGAAGTTTTGATTGAAGATGGACCACATTTTGGAAGGCAGTTGTAGCTGATAAAAACAAAGTAAAGGCATTGATAGATGTAAACTGCCAAATAATAATTCATTAAGATTGCTGAGAGATTAAATTTATCAATTTGATCATTCATAATTATGTGAAACCCTTTGGTTTCATTTCTAAACTTGACACATTGCTTATGCATGATCATACAGAATAAATTCTGCTTTCTTGTTTTGAGGTCAATGATTTGCTTATCAAGTATCAGAAAAAGCATAAATTTTTGTGAATCTGGCGATAAGAAATGTGTTTTCTACAACTGTTAAATTTAGTAGATCATGGAATAAAAAAGATGAGAACCAGCTCAAAGCATTAACAGATGCTAAAAAAAGGTGGTATTATACAATTGGTGGGATTTTATAGGAATCTTTTTTTAAAGCTTTTACCAGACAATACCACTATCAGTTCTGAAGTTTACTGTCATATACTGGACAAATTGAATGGTTCACCCAAACAGAAAAGTTCAAAATTGATAAATAGAAAAGGTATAGTGTTCCACCACAAGATTGCAAAACACAGAAAGTTCACAGAAGTTTCACTGAAAGCGTTTACAACTTGGATGGGATGTACTATGTCCACCTTATTCAGAGCTTGCACCTTCAGATTATTACATGTTCCTGTCTGTACAAAACTTTTTAAAGTGCAAAATCTATACTTCAAATAAATTCATCAAAAATGATGTATCAGGTTTTTTGCTAGCAAAGATGAGATTTTATGAGTATGGAATCATGCTTCTGTCAGAAAGATGGGGAAACGTATTGGACAGAAATGGAGAATGTATATAATTGAGACGATTTTCATATGCACATAAGATCTTTTGTTTACTTTTTGAAAAACCCAATATTAATTTCATTTCTACGTGCTTTTGAAAACATAAAAGTTATTGTAGAAGCTTTATTATTTGTGTAACACAAAATTTATATTCATACAAATAAAATTTAGAGAAAGCAATATTAAATAATGACAGGCATAAAAAAATTGGTCAAGTTATTTTCAATTTAATGATAGTGTAAGATGTAATTCACAAACTTTTTTAACAATTTTCAATTACATAAAATAAAATTATTTATAGAAACATTTGTTTTCCTTATAATGTAAAAATATGAAGCAAATTTTTATTTTTTAGAAATGCTTGACTTTAAAGTAGCTTTTTAATTTAATATTCATTGAATTATAAATAGTTTATATTTGTATACCTTTTTTGAATTTGTTGGAGAACCTAGTCTAGAGGAAAAAAATTCCCTGTTCTATTTATTTTCTTAAATACCATAAAGCAGCTGTGAAGCTAGTGGGTTATTGATGTATACTTAAAAATAGCTTGCTATATTTACACCTTATCCTGAGTGTTCTTGTTAAGTGCTGCTTGATGTGTAAAGTTCCATTCTTGACATTGACTGTGCTGTAGTTCACTTAGTACTTCCCCTGCTTTCTTTGTAACAATTACTTATCTTTCTCTCTCTAATTATAAACTAATTTCTGTTAGCCTCTTGTAAGATAAAAAAAAAATATATATGTCTAACTTAACTATGTAATATAAAAATTAATTTTCACAATTTTAAAATTTGTATATGTTTAAAGAAAAAAGCCAAAAACTACCTTAGTGTAATATTTTTTTAGTACTGAGCAACCATGCACTGAAAAAGATTTATAGTGAGTATTTTTTGCAAATCAGTAAGTTAAGCATAATTTTGTAATGAACTCTTTTTTGATGTATTGTTTTAATATTTATTGTATCATAATATTTTTTTTTGAAGGACTCTTCAAATGCTCTTGCTAGCTGCATAAGATACACTTCAGATTCAAATGATAAGTCACATCCACGATCTGTAACATTAGTGAAAGACAAGAGTGGTTTTGGTTTTACTTTACGTCATTTTATTGTTTATCCACCAACAAGCTTAAACCATGGAAAAGTAAGTAGTTATGAGAGTTTTAATAATAATGCATATGTATATGCAAATGATGTTTTGATTTATTAGTAAAATGAGGATTTTTTTAAAAAGTATATTTTTTAATTTATTTCAGGCAAAGCAAGGGGCCAATGAGGATACTTCAGTTGCTGGTAATATTTTCTTGATTTGTTGAAAATTAATTGCTTTAAACTTTTATGTTTGGGGGAAAAATGTTTGTTTATGATGGTTAAAATTTTACATAGATTATTTGAAATTTCTTTATTTGATTTCTTTGTGAAACGTGTGGTTTTTAATATTTTTGTTTTCAGTGATTAATAATGATTTTTTTCTACAGCTACCCAGTGGAAGTCAGATTACAAGAACAAACCAATGGATACCATATTTATACGAGAAGTAAAAGAAGGTAGCCCTGCACATAATGCTGGTTTAAATAAAGGAGATCGCATTATTGCTATTAACAATCATCCATTATCCGGAAAAACATATTCAGATATCATTCATTTAATTCTTAAAAGGTAAATAAATAATTATATTATTTTATTTATTTTATTTGATTTACCTGGAGCATTTTACTTTTAAAGCAGATAGCTTACTTTGGAAATACTTTTCTATGAATTTGAGGAATCTTTTGTTTGCGAAATATTTTGTAAGGGGAAAGATAATGTATTATGAATTATTTAAATTAAAATTATAATTATCTGATGAAGTAAATGTGCTTCATTCAAATGTTAGAATATGAATCAAAAGAAATTTGTTATTTAAAATTCTTTAGTAAAAATATATAAAAGTTAAATTCTCTTAATTATTCAATGTGTTTTTTTTGTCAACTTTTTCTATATTAAATCTAACTAATTACAATGTGGTTTTAAAAATATTTTATATTTGTTTTATTAAAGAGATTTTGTATATACTGACTATATTGTTTTTAATTTAATATTTAACTCCACTATAAATCCGATTTTAATATTTAAGATTTTCAACAACAAAAAAAAACTTTTAAAATTTTTTATTAGAACAAATAATTTAGTGTTATAATTCTTATTTTATTAAATATAATTTGTATAATTAGATTGTAAAGATATTTTTGTATCCTTTTATGGAAGTTTATTTTAAGTTATCATCAATATACAGACAGGATCATAAATTAAAACTTTTAATTGTAATGTTGGGTTTGTATAAAAAGTGACTCAAATGCTTTAATGCTTATTTAAAAATATGTTTTGGTAATTATTCTCAAAGTGCTTAGGAGGAAAGTATTCTTATGCTGAATATTTTATCTTATTTCTTTATTTAGTGGCCAAACTTTAAGGCTTTTAGTTGTTCCAAAGGAAGATGATATTTTGCAATTGGTAAGTATTCATCATAACATAAGTTTCTAAAAATCATTTTATCATTTAATTTTGAAAAAGTTATATTTTCAATAATTTAACTAAATTTTATGTTTGATATTATTTTTGTTAAAAAAATCTTTGATTTACTGATGTTTTATCATAAAACAAAAACTAATTTCAATCTAAAACATAATATTGGAAAAATAGTTTGACAATTTTCAATCTTCTATACGAAAGTCTACTATTATACAGGGTAAGCATAAATTGAGCAAATTTCAAAGTTTTATTAAACATCGTAAAATTTTTTAAATGTTCAATGTTTTATTGATAAATTTATTTAAACATTTGTTTTATTTTCAATAAGTTCTATAGGAGGATCATTTATCACATGTAAAATATCAAATCTGTATAATGGTGTACACAAGGTGCAATTGGGATTTCGAACCCTTTCCATAGGAAAATAGTTTAGTTTTTAGCATAAAAATTATGCCTCAGGGCTTTTGTTTGCATGTTTTTTAAATATGACCCTTCCCATTAAAGTAGTCTAGTATGCAACTGAGTCTAAAGTCAACCTCACTGCAAAGCATCTCAGTTATTATTTCTCCAATAATCTTGATGAATCATCATTTTAAGTCATCATCATGAATGCTTATTGCTTATGATCCATCTTTGACAAATCCCTGAATGAAACAAATCTAGGGGTGTTATGTCAGGTGATAATGCTAGCCAAGGAATATTTTTTTCTGGACCAAACTATTATTAGGGAAATGTTTCCTACAAGTGATTTCTAACAATAGACTAATGTGATGTTGCCCTATCTTACTGAAAGTAAACTTGTAGCTGACAACGATCTATTTGAGATATAGTGTAACATGTCAAGATACACACAACTTGTTATTGTGGGTTCAGGAAAGATAAATGGCTATTTGAAAATTATATTTAACACAATTGTGTTTTAAATTGGACTGTGGAATTTAATATAAGAACAAAGATAGTAACAAAGATAAGAACAAATATAAGCACAATAATTAATCATTTTTTAAGGAAATAATAAAAAAAAGTTTAATTTTTGATTATTGTGCTGGAACAGTGAGGGTTTTGATATATTGAGTGTTCCATTGATGAAATCAGGATCTGAGTTGTTTTTGGCTGGATTTTAAATTAAGCATTCTTAATGGTGGATTTCAAATACTTAACTGAAGAATATTTATATATACTCTCCTTCTATTTTGATAGACTGCACACTTGAGAATATTCCAAATGTTTTATATGTGGCCGAGGCCTTAAGTGTTGAGCAGTTTAAATTCAACTTTTTCCATTATGAATTTTAAATATATTTCAATACATTGTCCTTCCAGTTGAATAATCCAATGCTCTTTTAAAGTTTTACCTGTTGGCACATATATCTTGATAGCTATCAGAGTTTTATTGATCATTGATGAGTACTAAGTATATCTGAAAGTGAAAAGGAATTTTTCTCTATACCACTGCTGCACTTTCACTATGTTGTCTACTAAATACTTTTGAATTTTATGGTGATAAAATGAATAATTTCTCTTAAAGACCAAAACCTACAATAAGTAAAATATATAATTATTAAAATACTATGTTTAAAATTTTATTGTATATATGTTGCTTTTTGTATCTAATATTTTCCCTATAATGTAACAAATACTTTATGAAGGGGGAATAATGTTTATAAAGTATAACTATTATAATAAAATATATTATCAATTCATTATGTCCTGAACTTCTTATTTCATCTAAAATTATTTTCCAAATTTTGAATTGTTTCTTTACTATATATATTATAACAATGCATTTAAAGTATTAAAGGATTTGTATTATAACATACACATCAATAAATTGTTTTCATTGTTGAATATTGTAATTAATTTTTTAAATATAAAGATTGAATTGAAGAAAACATGTTTCTATTTTAACCTTCTATTGCATGAATTTTTAGAAGAGATATAATTATATGGCCATTAATCTGTTTAAAGATGACTATGGCTATGAAATGATGAAATTTTATTAGTAAATGTTATTTATTGCATTTTTTGATAGTTCCTGTATTTAAACTTTATATGCATACAGGTACAAAATCAATAAAAAAAAAAAAAAAACCCGTTAACTCTGAGTAGAAAAATCACAATTTCTTTTTTAAAAGCTTAGTGCAGAAATATATGTGGCCTTTCTCCCCCACCTTTTGATTTGCCCTTGCATTCTATTACATCAAACCATTACCTATTGGCTGTCCACAGTCTGCATTGTGATTAGTTTGTACATTCATTTTAACAGCATTCTTATTTTGTTCCCATAAAACATTAATGGATAATCTTTGTACGCATTTTGTATCTGCAAGAACACACCTTTAACCCTTTCAGGACGAAGGACGAAAACGCATGTGTACCGCTACGGCCGGTGAGTTTTGTGTAGTTAAGCCTAATTTGATGTAATCAGCATACAGATGTCTGAAATATCATTATCATAAAATTCACAATTAACAGAATAAACATAATATATTATTTGTCTTTATCACTACTCTCAGACACTAATTTAGAATCAATTTTGCATCATTTTGATATTCCAAGTTCAGTTAAACATTTTCGATGCTTCGACCTTGTAAAAGTAAAAAAAATATAATAATTTTGTCTACCAGATCTTATTATCCATTAAAAACTATACACTGCAAACCCAAACCAAATGCTCTAGTGAAAATAAATATCTTATCTTCACTATAAACAAAAACCACATGTTCATTTCAAGAACAGTCATAAAGCATTTGATTCAGAAAGATTCCCTTCCCCTTATGTTCATAAAATAAAAACCACCTGTATGTGAGTAATCACAGATCTACATGTATTTCAAACCTTATGGACATATAATGCCATCTATTGCCAAAAAATTGAGCTTAAAAAGGTTCCATTTGCGTGGCACGGATATGGATCGCTCAGGGAACTGTCGGTGTTTCATGCTGGCACGTATATGGGACATTTGTCTCGAAGGGGTTAAAGAACAATTTCTTTTAATTATGTATACATGATACTATTATAACAATTTTATATTATAAACAAAACGCTTACCTAAAAGCAATATTTCAGCTAATAAATTGCTGTACATGTGAAAAACTTTCAGTACAATTTGTACTAGTCAATAGTAACTATAAATGTGGCTAAACACTTACCAAAATGTTTACCAGTATTCAAAAATTAAACAACTTTTAATATTTGATAGTTTTATTCAGAATCACTGTTTCATGGGGAACCAACATACTGAGAGTCTTCAGTAATTTCCCCTTGACTTACTGAATAATGTTTGAAATTTAAGCCTCTGTTTGGGAACAGAATGCAATTGAGGCTTAAAAAAAGAAAATGAAAGATAATTACTCCTTTTATAAGTAAAATAAATATTAAAATCTTTTGTTTTCTGTATCTATGTTCATAATTTTATGTATTTTTCATTTATGAATTTTGTATTTGTAAATATATGTTTATATATTCTAGTACTTTGCCTCCTCTGCATATCAGCCTGTCCATCGAGAGAAGCATAAAAAGAGCAAATATCTTATGCCCTCTTTTTGTTCTGACTCAGAGCAATCAAATAACTTATACAGAAAATCTTCTTATGGTACTTATCCTGGGAGAATCCATAAAAAGTCTAAAGCAGTATTTGATAAAGATGTTGAAAGTAAAAGAGGAGGGAAACATGTGTTCCTGGAATCTGATGATATAAACAAAGATCTAAATGTATCCAGTCCCTCACATTTGTCATGTGGATTAGAAAATAAAGACTATAACTTACCTTCACCAGCAAAATGCATTTATGAAGGTACTTGTTTCAGTGAAGATGAAGGTCTTTATCATCATGCCAAAGAATTAGAAACTGATGATTTGTTGGAGTTAGAATCTCCTAAATTGACAGGTCCTGTTTCAAATTTATACTACAGTTTGTGTCATGATCAACCATCTTCAAACTTTGCATTTTCATCAGAAGAAAACTTAAACTATCCCATTTATATGTCTGATTTTGATGATATAGTACACTGTGATAATATGGCTGAGTCAAAAAGTGTTTCAGAAGCATTACATGGAGCTGGGGAAACTCTTTTGTCTCACCCAGTTCCATGTTCTTTTCCCAGTGAAAGGCCTCAGTATGTAGGAGGTAATCATTCCTGTGATAGGATTCGTGATCCTGCTTGTTTATGTATTTCAAGTGGACAAAAACCTTCATATTATTCTAATAATAAAGTGGGTAACATAGAGGATGTGAGTTTTCATTTTACTTCCAATCAAGCCTCTAATTCTACTGGTGCAATGTACCACAATGCAGGTGAAAGAAATTCTTTATCTTCTGATTTTGACTTTAGTGAGAATCCAAATATCCCGTCAATTAATCTTGTTGCTCAACGCCGCCACCAGTTTGAATCTGGAAATCTCTTGGCTGAATCAATGGAAAGAATGAACTTATATAGAAGTGAATTATCTCGTATGTCCCGGCCAAATCATGTGCGCCTTGTATCTTCCAGAACTGCTGAATTTGAAACTAAATCTGTATCACCTGTAAAGCAATCATCCGGTCAGAAAACAGTTGAAATCTCTGAAACAAAAGAAGAAATTTCTGAAAATCACATGAAATATATAATGAATGATATGCAGTCAATTGGTCTTGACTATGATTCTGCTCTTGATCAGCAAAATCAGAATAAAACAGAAATAGAAGATTTACCTATTGTTGCTGATTCTTCTGAAGAAGCAGGTAAATAAAAATCTTCAAATTTCCTATTTATTAAATGTTCCATTGTACAAAATAGCTCTTTTGTAAAATATTTCAAAGATGTAAATTATCTAAACATTTTTAAAAAAATTCTTTTAAACAGTTGTACAGAGTCACCCCATATATATCTCTCTTTGATTGCATAAAGTTGAAGGGAGGAATAAAAACTGCCAGTGTTGCAACTTTTTTTAAACCTATGCTTGATCTAGGCAGGACATCCATCAGTCTATGATGGATAGCCCAATATGGTTCTGAAATGCAATAACAGTTGCAATGATTTTTAACAGCATTAGCCACTGCTACATCACTGAATCCAGAGCAATGGACTAAATGGTCTCCACACATGTTGTTAGCAATACATGAAGGGCAAATTAGGGAATACACTAAACTGAATCTGTGCAAGTGTTTTCAGAGATATTCATGTCCCATTTTAAATCTGAAGTTAATGATACTGACAGGTATAGGCAGGTGACAGCGAATGGGATTTTCTATTTAGGAATTGCAAATTTTCTCCCTCAGAGAGAGTCCCATTTACAATCATTTCATTGTCTAGTCAAAAGAATGTCTAGAGCAATGTTAAGTAAGTTGTTGATAATATGTATGTACTGACCGCAAACTGTAAAGCAAGGGAGGGGGCGGAAAGAGTCACAATAGAAAAATTCGAAAATAGGCATAATTTCTCCCTTACACCACATGCTGTGAATACTTGGAGTTCAAGTGTGGCCAATGAACTTGTGCAAGACCTTCATGGAATGATGATGAGAAACTTAGGTAATATTCAGTCTATTCCTGCACTTTTTCTCTGTTGCAGTTGTTTAAATTTCATCTTTGAGTTCCTATTTAAAAAAAGTTGTTGAAAATGCCATTCAATTCTTGATTAAAGTGAGTCTTCAGGCAGTTAGATCCTTTGAGATCCTAGCAAAAGCTCGATAATTACTCATATTAGCATAGTCAGTGTTAAAAGTAGCAGCTATTTCTTTCTTAGAAATTTATTTGTTAAACTAATGGGCTCATTTCTTATCTCTTTTTGATTATTTTGATTAGGCAAAAAGTGATGTGCTCTCAGAGCATATGTACTAAAGTCTAGACCAATGATACTCAACCTGTGATCCACTGGCCGCATGTAGCCCAGTCATGGCCCATTACACTAAGAAATTCAATTATTTTAGATCAATATACTAAAAATTTAGTGGGAAATTCTATCAATCAAGTAATCAAATCTATCAATTTGGTTTTTTTTGATAGTATGCTTGGTCATGAATAAAAGGAAATTGAATCTACCCCATAACCCATTAAAAGATGCATAAAAGTACTGTAAAATCCAGTGTATAATGCACGCCTGTATTTTCAAGCTTCAATTTTTAATTTTTTGCTATATATGATGTATAACGTGCATCCCCTTTTTTATGAAGAAAACCTGAAATGTATGTATGCAATACTCTTATGTTTTGATGTCATTAATTCGAGATATTATCCCAAACTTTTGAGAGAAAAAATAATATATTTCTAGAATTACAACACTTTTTTTTTTAAGTTCATAAGGTATATAATTTTTATTAAATAAACAATATTTCGATGTATGTAGAAGTCAATTTTTATGTTCTCATTTTTCCGTTTATTCTTAAAGCTCTCATTTTTATACCTGGTGTATAATGCACACCTGTAAATCTCGATCTTATTTTTTGTGTTCAAAGTGTGCCAGATTTTACCATAAATATTTTGTGTGTGCGTGTTTGATAGAAAGGTTAATATAGTATTAAAGTAACCCCTCCTCTCCCAAAAAAAGAGTTTTAATATTTTGATTAATTTTACTTTGTCCAATGTTGGTCTTTTTGTGTCCCCCCCTCATTATCTTCATGTTGCAGCCTGTGTAAAATACCTGTCATATGTATGTGGCTCGACAGCAAAAAAGGTTAAGTACCCCTGGTCTAAACCCTCTGCAAAACCTCTTATGGCTCTATGTTTAGCCTCTTTAATAGCTTTTCTTGAACAAACCTGTTGCTTATGAAGTTCAATACTATCTTTCATCAGGCTGGTGGAGTTAGCCCTATTTTCCAGCCTTATCTACATTCTTAAAGGAGCTGATCAGCATGAACTTGCTATAAAATATATATTTTTAGTGCAAGTTTTTAAGTGTCCAGTTCAATTTATATAAAATTATGAAAGTGACAAAGGGGCATAATTGGCATATTTTGTCTTATGAATTCAGTAAAAGCAAGAGAAAGTACAAGTAGTATTAATGCAGTATAAAGGGATCAGACAATAAGTTTAAACCAGCGTGTATAGAGGTTGTAAAGTGTCTCTTGGTAATTCATGAATAAAAATGGGTACTCATTTTTATGAGATAATCTGCTTGAAATAAGTTAGAGATGGATGCATTTAATAAAAATTAATTTTACTCGCAAAAATATTTGAAAAACACATTTATTTTACATAGCTCAAATCTTTATGTAGCTCTGTTATTCTGAACCTTGCATTAATATTCTAAAAGTTATATATTGCCATTTAATAAAAAGAAATTTGCAGTTGTCTCATTTCAAGAAGTACTTAAAAATAAAAACTATAACTTGGATGGAAGCCAATTAAAAAATGTTTTAATTTTGTATAGTGGTTCTAAACATTTCAAGCTAGAAACCATATAACCTAGGTTGTGATCCTCATCCTAAAGGATCTGTAAGGCTTGACACATTGACATACTACAATCTTTGGTGAAACAAAATCCAGTAATATCTGTTGAGGAACTAGCCAAGTAGCTAAAATTTGGTTATTCAACTATTCATTGATGTCTTTAAGCCATTAGTTGCAAATTGCAAAAAAGTTGACCATTGCAGCAAGTTAGGCCAATGGGTTTCTCAGAATTAAAAGTTGCATTATTTGTTGAATTACTTATTAAACCAACTTTTAAATATCTTTTAGTGTTTGAATATTTGAACTTTTTTTCGTATTGCTGATAACCACATTTTTTTCTTGATGAATATTCATTAAAAAGTTTTTTGTATCTTTAAAGAATAGATTTTACCTGTGAAACTAAAATTAAGTAAGGAAAGCATTTTGAAATTGGAATAAATATGCAGTTTTTCAACATCTTAAAAAATCTTGACTCGTATTTATACCATAAAATCTGGCGTATTATGCGCATTTTTAACACAAAAAATAAGATCGAAATTCAAGGGTGGGCGTTATACACTGGGTATGAAGATGAGAGCTCTAAAAATAAGAAAAAAGATGAGCATAAAAATTTTTTGACTTCTACATATGTCGAAATATGTTTATTTGAAAGAAATGACATACCTTATGAACTTAAAGGGTTATTATTCTAGAAGCATACTATTTTTTCAAAAGCTTTGGGGATAATACCTTGAATAAATGACTTCTAAACATAACAACATTAAATACATACCTTTCAGGATTCTTTGTAAAAAGTAGGTGCGCATTATGTGGCGAATATACATAAAAAGCAAAAAATGCAGTTTGAAAGTCCAGGTGCGCGTTATACGCCAGTGCGCAGTATACGCCGGATTTTAAGATAGATTGTTTCTCATATTATTAATATGTAAATTAAGTTACAGATTCTTTCAATGAAATCAACTTTTTTTGCTTGAAATAATTTTTTTTAAAGTAATTGTCTTATTTAAATTTAAAAATTCAAATTTTTTTTTTTTTTACTAATGGCTGGATTTATTTTTTCCTGTGAGAAAGTTGAGCTACTATTAAATAAATTAATATATATTATTCACTATAATGCAAGAAAAAATCTTTGTATTTAATTGAAACTGATCAAATTGTTTCAAATTCCTAAAAAAATATTTTAAAAATTATAAAATAATCTGAATGGGATTAAAAAGGTGTTACAATACTATTAACCTTAAAAATCAGGAGGAAGGAAAAAAAGTGAGAATTTTTTTTCATTTTGAAGTTAAGTTTTTCTTTTGAGAGAACTCCAATCCTCTTTTATGTGAGTGAAAAATATAAATTATAAAAAAAAGTAGTTCATAAAAAACAAATGTTTGAGCAATGATTTTAAAATCTTTAAGATCCTGACATGAAAATTATGGTTTATTGTATTATTTTTATTGATTTCTTAATACTACAATCATTCTTCTATACAGGATATTTGTTTACACCATTTTTTTTACACATATTCTTTAGAAACATATCTATTATGTAAAAATAGAATTAGATATTTATTGAGTACTTTTATTATAACATAAATAAATCTCTTTCTATAATTCATTCAAATAACTTCATAATAAATAGAATTACAAAATTTCATGACCTGCTTCATTTTGAACGCAAATTTAAATTCCTGTTTTCATTTCAGTACCAACTGATTTTATTCCTCCTGTAAGTGGAGTTGTACATCGAAGAAAAACAGTTCCAGGTATTAAACTTTTCTAAATATAATAATTTAAAACTTACGTATGAAGTAAAAAAAAATCATGTCATGAATAATATTTTTTGAGACTGGAAACATATTTAAATTTATTATTAAACAGCTTGTCTTGATGTTCATGATAAGGAATAATTCTTTGAAATTGTGAATGTGTTGTTTGTTGCCTGATTCATTATCTAGTTTTCATCTAATATTTACATTTAAAAACTAAAACTATTTTTGAGGTACCTTAGGACTATAAGAAAATGTTTTTAAAAATGTTATTTAGAATTAACTCTCTAAAAAGTTGTGGATGATTTTAATAATTTGTCATGAAACATTTACATTTGAATATTTTTTTGATTGCATAGTTATCAGTGTTCTTTAAACTAATTATTTTTTCTTAATGTAATAAAGTTTGTTTTGTATCAAAAGCAGCATCTTCTGACCAAGATGAATGTCATATTGTTAGAAGAATTTCTTATCTTCGTGCTACAGCGAACGAAAGAATGAATATCGAGTCTGATTTAAGTGAAGAAGATGAGATTTCTGATGCATCTAGGTATTTAAATTATCCAGTTATCTTTTCAAAATTTGACCACTATTAAAGATATACTAATAATTAACAATATTTTTTTAGTCCAAATAAAGAGTTCCGCATTCAGAAGTTGAAATCATTCTTTGGAGAAAAGGTAGAATACTTAATGTTATCATTTATTTGTAATAATAGTTTCAATAGAGCATATATAATTTATTCTATGTTTTTACTTTTCATTTAATGTTTGAAAATTTTAGTGGTAAAATTTTTTTTTAAATTCAGTTTCTGTAGGGCAGGTTTGTCCAACTTTTGTCTAAAGTTGCCTATTAATGCAACCCAAGAAAAAACTGTTGATATAAATATTGAGACTGCCACTAAAAATATAATATTACAATTTTGATTTTCTATGAATTTAAAAGTAATGAAATTTCACAATAAAAACATTTAGCAGAAAGAGGTAGGTAAAATCATTCTCAGCTAAGAGTATATTTTACTTATCTCTGGTGAGCAATTGACATGTTGGTATATATTTATTCAAAATTGCATTTTATATGAATATGTACTTCTTGTCATTGAATGATCTGCTAATGCTTTTACCAAGTAATAGATGTCTCTGTAAATGCACATTGACAATACAAGTTAATTTTATTTTAATATCTAGTTTTGAAGGTAATATTAATTAATAAAAATATAAATATTAACATTGATGCTAAGTTTATTCAGCAATATGTGGAAAAGGGAACTGATATAATTTATCCTGATTAAATTTTTTTTTTCTTAATTTATTTCAATCAGATTATAGCCGTATAACTTGGTCAAATGGAAAATTTTATTGCTAAAAATTGGACAGTTGAACTGTTTCTTTCAAATTTTATACTATGCTAATGAAGGAAAATCAGGATATTACTAGTACAGCCCTGTTAGCAAATTTGTTAGAAGTAGAGGTGTGTTCAAGTGTAGTGTAGGGGGGCCACTTGGCGCAGTCCTTTTCTTGACGACTAAAAGTGGTTGCCAAGGTACTTTTTTCAGAATTATTTATTATTTATTTTAGAATGAATTTGATATCTTATCATGACATTTAGATAAAAATCGCCAAATCTGAAGAAAAATCGTCAAATCAAAAAGTGGCCCCCTTACTTGAGCCGTAGAGGGGATAAGAGTATGACTTATTATACTGAAAAGGTTATTTCTTTAGTACTATTTAAAGACATAACTAAACTGAAAGTTTTTACAAAACAATGAAACAATTTTTTCATTGATCCATTTTGTACTTCTTGACATTTATTTGGTGTAGCTATGAGGATGCTTCTGGCATGATAGGTGAAATGAAGGAATTTGTTTAAATTAACAGATGATATTGTTGTGTCTGAATTTCTGCATAGTGAAATAGCACTATATAATACATTAAGTACTATATTTACTCAAATCTAAGCCGCACCCCCAAATTCTCAACAAGTCTTAGTGAAAAATGAAAAATAGTGTAAAATAGTTTAGAACCTGTAATTGCCCTATCCAACACATTTTTTTTTCATTAGATTCTAAGCCGCACCCGATTTTCTGTAGCTTTAATATTGCAAAAAAGTGTGGCTTAGATTCAGGTAAATACGGTAATTTATGTGTAAAAGCTTTAAAAAGATCTTATCTTGATGCAGATTACCACCAAGTTTCCTGAAGACCCAGCCAATCTAGAAATTCCTTATGTTTATGCATATTTTAATTAAGGGGGCATCATTTGCCTTTTGGGAGTGAGGTAGTTTAATCAAAATAAAATGTATTATTTAAGAAATGAAATTGGAATCAAAAGAATATATGTGTTAAGACTTGTTGAAGAAAATTGGTTTACATATTTGTGGCATTTTTTTTTTGTAGACTATGATCACTCATTGAAATGCTGAAACATGCATCTTTAAAGCAAAAAATTGAACTGAATGCTGTAGGATTTAAAATGAAACATGACAGTCTCAAATTGAAGAAAACAATTTTATGCATTCCATTACATTTGTTAAAACTTGGTCCTGGGTACAATGAATAATATGGGTTTCTCTTTTCAATTTAATTGAAGAACTTGGTAAAAGAATTCAATGCTTTTTGAACTATAATTAATATTACAGTATATTTTTTACTTAATTTTCAGTCAACATAAACATGTTACCTACCAATTTTCAAACTAATTACCTAGAGATACAATTTTAAATTCTTAGTGTTTATTCTACTGTTCAATTTTGATTCAAGGAAATATTTTGTATTTATAATGGATTCCAGTAAAATTTTCAATGGATTTTTATTTTATTGGGGGAAAAAATTGGTATCTTCTTTATTGTGCCTTATGTTATTGTTCAAAGCACCTACATTTGTGAGTAGGTATTTTTAAGAATGAAATGTATTTGAAAAAAAAACTAGGACTATAGAATATCTGAGCTCTTTGAGAATTCATTAAAAATGCATCTACTTTCATTGAATCAAATATTGAAATATGTTTAAAAATAAACATCTCATTAATTTTAAGTTGTTTTACTTTCATTGTAAAAAAAATCATGAATGAAATACAAATTATAGAGATATAATATTAATACATATATATTTCCATCAGGTAGTGTTAGTATTAATGTATTTTTTGTAATCTAAAACAACTAGTCTTCATCCAATGTCGGCCAAGGAAGCTAAAAGGTTGGTCATGCCTGCTCTAGTGTAAAAAAAAAAAAATTTAATTCGTTTGCTTTTAAAATTGATACATATTGATAGAATCGAAACCAAGTATAAAATCTTATTTTATTTTTAAGTATATGTATGAAAATTATTTGGCATCAATAATAAATTCTTCAGTTCTACATTTTTGATCAATGCATTTAATGAAAAAGTTTATTAATTTTACAGACTCCAAAAGTTAAACAAGCTTTAGTTCCTGTTGATGTAACAGATGAGGTAAATGGGTGTAATAACCAAGAAAGTACAGAAGAACCCAAATCTGTATATGGATGGGTTATTTGCAAAGTAGTGTCTTTAGAAGGAAAGGTAAGCTTTTGTTTTATGTAGCTATTTTATTATGGTGTTTCGTATTTGAAGTAAATTTTAGTAATCTTGAATTAAAAATTTAACTGTATATTCATTACAAATATTTATTTAACTGTCATGTATATATATTAGTTTTAACTAATATGGAATTTTTTTTTACTAGTATCTATTGCAAAGTGTACTGATGTTTCTCTATTTTTGGTGTAGATATAGTTTCAACAAATAATCTTGTTTTTTTATGTATAGTCTCTATTACATTCAAAGAAAATATTATAGAAACATTAATTTGATTAAGATATCAAAAGTAAAAATGCAATTAAACTTTTATTTCATTCATTCTTTTTTCTCTACGTGTTTGATTTTAAAATTTTATATGCAACCAGATACTTAACTCATTCGTGCAACAGCCCATGAGGGACAAAGCCCACTGTGCCCGTATCAGTATAGGCAACTTTGAGCCCTGAGGTGCATGAGCAGATGTTCTGATCAGGCATTTAGTCTGACATGAACCCCCAGTGTTAAGTTCTGAAGCAAGCTTGGTACTTATTTATTGACCCGCTGAAGGGATGAAAAGCTGAGTCGACCTTGCCCAGCCCAGGGTTTAAACCTCGGACCTGTGATATGGAAGCGGGATGCACTACCACTCAGCCACTAGGCTTAACCAGATACTAAATATTAAAAAATATACTGTCCTCTAATTTCATCTTTTTGCATATGGCAAAGCTCCTTTTAAAATAATTAGTTCCGAAATACTCATTTCAAAATGTTTACTTGGAAAAATTTTAATATTGTTTAACTACGGAGTATATATATAAATGTTTCTATTTGCATATGCTATGGTAACTTAGAGAAATATATATACTTAATTTTTAAATTTATTTAGATGTTTGTAAGCTTTTGCCCCTCTTTCATTGATATTGAAGAATAACAGTTAATGCTGCTTTGAATTTTTTTTCAAGTATTTGATAAAGCAATATATTTTGTGTATTATATAGTGTATCTTTAGAACACATTTCTTTTTTTATTGATTACATTTTTTTTCAATATTTCTCTGTCAGTGTCATATTTTGAAAGGTTTTTTTTTTTGTTGTTTCTTTGCATGTTAATAAAAAGTATGTGTTGTATCAATTTTGGGATCTTATGATTATATTATTTTGTATAAAATATTTTATTTCCCATAATTTATAAATTCTTATTCCTTTTCACAGCGATCAAGTGATAGATCCTGGAGACATGTATGGGCTATCTTACGAAATAATATTCTTTATTTGTTAAAGGAAAGACGTGAACCCTCAAAGGTAATTAAATTTTTAATTAATAATTTATTACTAGAATTTTAACTTATAATTTTAATAATTTTTAACAATAATTTTCATGCTATTTATTGTTCTAATTTTTATTATTATATATGTGCAAACCAAATCATGCTAAATAGGGTTAAGTTTCTATTCAAGGAAGCTTGATTTTCTGTTTCTGAAGTTTTATGACTGTATTAAAAATCAAATTTATTTAATATATTTTAGATACAGAATCTTTTTCTTGTTTTTTTCTTGGTTTTTTTTTAATATTTAAATAAATTAATTTTAAATATTTTCCTTTCAAATTAGGTGTAATCATTTGAGAATTAAAATATATTTCTGTTTTCCATTGTAATATGTGTATTATGTGAATTATGCTTAATTTAACAAAAACTACAGGGTCTGTCACTATAACCCTTGTTTATAGCTTTGTAATGCAACAATGACAACTATTCTTTCTTACATTTAGCAAAATACTCAAAAGTCACGTTGTTGTAATGAAATTTTTTCTTTTATTTGAGGAATTTTGGGTGCATCTAATGATAAATTTGTTACATTTTTAATTTTAAAAAAATCATGCATTTTTATTATATATAATATATTTATTCATAAAAATAAGATGACCTTAGGGAAAAGCTGTTTGTCATATCTAGTAGCAATTTTAACATAATTGGAATATTTTTATTTAAAAAATTATGTATTTTTCTATTATTGTTTCTAAAGTTGTTTAAATGTGAGATGTTTTATTACTGTTTCGTGTAACTGATGTAGATCTTTGATATTCTTCATTATGATAAAAATAAAATGTGTATTTTATATTTAGGGAACAATTACCGGTGATGAACATGTGATAAATGTAAAATATAGTATAGCTAAAGCTGCAAATGATTATGTAAAAAGAAAACATGTCTTGCGTCTCATGCTTCTCAATGGGACTGAGTACTTGGTTCAAACAGAAAGTCATGCAAGTATGATGGAATGGTTAAAAGCTTTACAAATATTTGCTAGAGAAATATCTGAGGTAATTCTTTAATATGTGGAAATGATAAAAAAATATTGAAATGTAGAAATTTAATTATCTATTAAAATGACAAGCTTTTTATATTTTAAATTGTATGGTAAAAAATAAATTTCAAACTATAAATTTATTCTGGAAATTTTTTGTTACAATTTTGATTTATTAAAAGATTGCATTAATATATTGAGAGCACTTTGCTTTCTGTATAATTTTAAAAAATATTTATAAATCTGCTGGTATATTCTGCAAATATTTCTGATTTTTAAATGTGTTTTAAATTTAATTTTTTATGTTAAAGAAAATTTGATTATAATTTTTGCTGTGGGACATCATTAGCTACAAAAATTACATAACTATTAAACATTTTTTTAATCCAAATTGTTTTGACAATTTTTTACCTTATTAATTTTGTTTTCTTAATTATGTATACAGTTTTAAACACCCATATTTATTATTGTAATTTTTGTAAAAAAAA
>BMAV01025745.1:137258-172975 GCA_019973955.1 Trichonephila inaurata madagascariensis
ATGAAGATTTTTTTCATTTTAAGATATGTTTATTTTAATCATTATTTGCTGACATTTAAAAAAAAAATTAAAGCATTTGTTTTATTATTTTTTAGCTTCCAGATTGGTTGAAGAATACATCTGTATTAGAAAAAGCTGCTGCATATGAACAACAGATTCAAAAAGGAAAATCTTCTGGTCAACATCATAATGTCAGGAAATTAGTTTTTCGTCATCGCAGTCCATCTGAACATTCCCCTTCTGTTAAAACACGGAGAGCATCACAAGGTGGTATGTATTTGTAAATTACATGCTTAAAGTGATGCTCTGACTTTATATATAAGCAATCAGAGTAATTTTATTTGCTTGCCAAAATAAGCTTGAAATCATTTAGTTTTGGCTGTCTTTTATTGTTAAAAAATGTCAAAAATTTATGAAGATAAAAATTTTTAGTATAATAAATATAATAATATTATATTTATACTATTCTGATATCATTATATATAAAACACTATTTGCACTATTTCACTTAGTATTATTTAAGGCCTGTTTTTTTAAAATATATAATTTTTCTTTAATTTCACATAAAGTTAAAATGATTTTTTTTTTGTATGAAGAGTTGCATAGGTATTGAATGCTGCTTAATTTTTACAGTACAGTGTAGTTAGCAAGAATAATGTATTATAACCCCACTTTTATTAAACTTTATAGCAATATAAGCATGTTAATATTAGATCATTTTTATTTCTGATAGATTTTTAGATTTTGGGTTCTTTCTGCCTTTGGTTCTTTAGTTTTAAGCAAAAGCAACCTTTAAAGGTACTTTTTGTATTTAAGGTACATTATAGAGCAACAAGTAATATTTTACAAAATGTTAATAAAATCAAATGTACTTCATTTAAACTAATGTATAAACTTACTAGAATTGAAAGTGCTTTTATTTGTATGCCTAGGAGTTTTGTTTGGAATAAGACTGAAAGTGTCTCGAGTATCAAAAGTTTGAAATATTAACAAAAAATTATGTGCATCCACTTCAAGCAATATCTCTAGAATATCAAAAATAAATTTTAAGTCATCGATTCCAAAAACCTAAATTTCTAATGATTAATTATTTAATGTTTCAATATATGTGATATTTAACAATATCCTTGATATTTTTAGTTTTGTAAGTTGCAGCTACTATGTAATTTTAATGAACTGCCTTATATATTCAACTGTAATATAACTATCTTATCTGACATGCAGATGAACTGGCTCTGACAAAGATTGGAGTACTCTGGCGAGATCGAATGGTGCAAGGATGGAAAAAAGTTCATGGAATGAATTCTCATATTCCAAAGGGAGCATCATTTGGTGTTAAACTTGAAAATGCCCCACCTGGAGTTATTAATGAAGTAATTTTTTTTAAATATGAGTTTTAAGCCTTTTATATTTTATACTTGAACAAATTAGATAAAATATATATGCATGAGTAGTGATCATATAGTTAGATATTTCAAATATTCTTATTATTTTGATATATATATGCTCAGATATCGTTTTGAAAATACTTTTTTTTTACAGTTAATTATCTAATTAAAGACTTGTAAAAAACTACTTTATAAAACAGTATTTATAAAAATATGTGGCTAATATATATGCTAAGAGAAATTTTTAGAGTATTTAGGAGTTATCTTGCATTTTTTACTACTACATTAAATTTCTTCATGTTCTGTAAAAAACTATGCTACTTGCTATTATTGTTATAAATAAATTTCTAGTTTTTAAAATGCTTGTAATTCAGATAGCATTGAAGTGGCAGAAAAATTTATTCTGTAGAAAATTAAAGTTTAAATTGGTTGGCAAATTATTTCTAACTACAATAACTTTTCGAAATATGTTATTTTTAGGTTTTATTTATATTTTCCTTCCCTTCTTTTCTGGTTTTTTAATGCTGTTTCTTTAAATAAAAAAAATTAATATACTATTTTGAAAAATCTGTGAAAGTATTTGCATTAATATTGATCAATGCAGTGTAATGTTTTCATGGCCAAATGTTTTTTTTCTCATAGTGTTTTAATTTTAGCAAAATGGTATACTAATTTATTCTTTTTTACTCTTCAGCATATCCCTTTGATAGTAGAAATTTGTGTACAGATAGTTGAAACAAGAGGATTGGATACTGTTGGAATATATCGTGTGCCAGGTAACAATGCCTCAGTTAGTGTGCTGACTGACCT
The DNA here is from genome assembly GCA_019973955.1 of Trichonephila inaurata madagascariensis. Lineage (NCBI taxonomy): Eukaryota > Metazoa > Arthropoda > Arachnida > Araneae > Nephilidae > Trichonephila > Trichonephila inaurata. The sequence goes on from BMAV01025745.1 coordinate 139,457, forward strand.
GGTTAATCAAGGCATAGATGATGATTTGATCAAAGATGCTCGTTGGAATGATGTCAATATTGTATCAAGTTTATTGAAAGCATTTTTTCGAAAGTTACCAGAACCATTACTCACTTCCTATTTATATCCTAAGTTCATACAAGCCAGTGAAACAGAAGATCCTGTTAAAAGATTAAAGGCTATTAAACATGTGGTGAGTATTTTATGACACATGATTACATAACTTCCATGTCTTTCAATGTTGGTATTTTCAGAATATAGTTTTAAATGTTGAAATATATTTAGAAATGTTTGGAAAAATAAAGCTGCTTGAAAAAACATTGTTCTTTAAGTAAACATATGATGAAAAGTTACCCTGCCTATTTTTGCTTTGTAAATGTTATACCTAAATTTTGTAATGTTTTTTAAAAATTTTTTTATATGTTATGTTTAATTGAATACTTAATTGAACTTCTCTCTTTAAAATTCTATTTAAAAGTGTATATATATTTGCAAAATTAAATCAAACTTCTATTTTTGTTAAAGTTATATTAAGCTAAAAATTGAGCTGTTCTCATAAAAGCACTTATTTATTTTCTTCAGACTAAATTAAGGTTGATAATTTAAGGATTCTTTTACCTACATAATTCACTAGAATTTGTATGATAGTTTTATAGTATTTATTGGATAAATAAAATCTGTACAGAAAAAGAAATGTATGTTATATTCAGATAAAGAAATTAAAAGATTATACTTGATGTATTTAAGTTTTACATTACTTTAGAGAATTGTAAGTATTTAAAAAAATCACACAAGAAAAAAATTTCAAGTCAATCTAAGTTTTTATTTATTAAATGTATAAATCTCTTGCATATTCTTAAAAAGTTCCTTATAAAAGGTTATAAAACCACATTTTGGTATTGTATGAAACATATTTTTAGTTTTTTGCAAGCAATCTATTGCATAAAATCTAATTTGTATGATATTAGTTAGTTAAGTCATATAAATTTTTTTGTAATATACATTTTTGAGATCACTTGTAGCACTATTTAATAATACTTATTTTTACTTAGCATCAGGTTTTTTTTACCATGTTAAAATAAATGTTGATTTTTAATTTCTTTAGTTATATCACCTACCTGTTCATAACTTTGCCACTTTGCGCTATCTAATGTATCATTTGAAGAAAGTAGTTGAACATTCTGCAACAAATAAGGTTAGTAAAATTAATTTAGTTTCTTTTTTTGAAGAATTTTTTTGAGAATGTTTTCTGAGGCATTTCAGCTTATTTTTTTTAAAAGTATGAATTGTAAAAATTTTTCAATATGGGTATATTTTCATTTTTGTTTTATTCTGTATTGCAGATGGAGGCTAGAAATTTGGCAATAGTCTTTGGGCCTACACTTGTGCGTACAACAGACAATAACATGGTTGCTATGGTAACAGATATGCCTCAACAGTGTTATTTAATTGAAACAATGATAACTTATGTAAGTTACATAGCTTAATTGTAAAAAGCATACTAATTGTAGCATTTAACCTTGAAAAAGGAGGATAATCTGATAAACTTTTATTAATCTTTGTTATTCGATTTATATGTTGTTGAACCTCCATTTTTTACAAATCTCTATTTTGCAAACATTTTTCTGGAACCAAAAACATTTTACAATTTATGAGATGAATCACTATTTAACAAATTTTTCCATTTAATGAACTTTTTTAAGATTTGGCAGTTTTGTTAAATAAAGGTCAGACATTTTTTTTGTGCTGATTTTCTTAATTTCTGTATTTTTCTTTCCTTTCTTTTTTGAAAGCTAGTATTGCTACTTTAGATATTTATAGGTATTTTCTTTAGAGGAATGTTAATTCTAATTTAATAATTTTTCCATTTTAAAGTACCCTTTAACTTTTGTTTCAGTTTATCAAAGATTACTTTACCTTTATTTTAATTTGAGAAAATTTTATTTAAATAACTTCAAAACTTGGGTATCAGGATTAATGATTTATAAAATTTCTATAAATTTATATGTAGTGCATTTTCTCTCAAGATTTAGGAATTTTGATTCTTTAGTAATTGTAGTTTTCTTGTAATTTTTGCAAATTTTGTGTCGAAATGGGATCAATAATAGTAAGAGTGTGTATGTGAAAATGCTTACTAAAAGACATTTATTTGTGCATTTCATTTCATATTACTATGGAACAATTTCATATTACTAATGTTGTTTTATAGATAATTATGAAGTGGACCATTCATTCATAGCTAAAAAGTATAGTGCTGATAAAAAATTATAGGAACTTAAATTGTTTTTTAATTTTGTATGCTTATAGAAAATACACTGTTTGATGCAAAGCAAATGTTTTTATTTAAATCTTTTTAATTCTTTAAATATTTAAAAATTCAGTTTCCCAAATCAATAAAATTGTAAACAATCTATGGCTTTTAGCATTTTGTAGGTTATCTTCATCATAGTAGTAAGTCATTGCGCTGACACTTATTTGAAGTTTTTATTTTATTATTGCTTTTTGCTGGCATATAGTTATAGCTTTTATTAATTATTTGATGGACAATGCATTCATACAAGACTTTTTTATACAAGGGCATAGATATTTAGTAGGATTTTAATCAGGGCTGTGTTTGGCTAATCATGTAGTTAAATTTGGGGTGGTTGTGGCTAGTCCTGTCCTTTAGTAATGTATTTTTGTTATGTAGCAAAGAATTTATTCCAATTGAAAAATAATTGGATATACCTGATAAAGTTTTATGCTTCTCACTTACAATTTGTGCTTTTTGGCCTTTTGTTAAACTTCTATGTGTGGATCATTCTTTTTAATTCTCACAAAATTTTTTTCATTTGTTGAACTATTTTCTCCCCTCTTACTAATTTTATTAATTAATATTTACAATGAAGGGGAAATAAATAGATGAAAACCGTATAATTTTTTGCCATTAAATTTTTAAACATTCATGAATGTTCTCCTTTTTTTCTGCTAGTCATATTTTGTTAGATAATGATTCCCATCTGATTAATAGATGTGGTTTTGATAAATAAAACATTTTATTTTTAACAAATTTCTAGAAAACTCATTTTATGCTTATTCTTTACACTTCCTTTGGCTGTTTTGCTTATCACATAGTCTAACAAATTCCATTTATACTTTCAAACATGAAAATATATATGAAAAGGAATTCAATTGTTTTACTGCATATCCGAAAGGGAAAGAATATGTATGTCGTGCTGATAGGATATTGCTCAAGTATTCATGTACTTGATGGCTATCCCTTGACCATAGTCTTGAGGTCTATCTATGTATACGATCTATATTTGTGATGCTACTAATAGCTCATACAAGTAATTTCTTCATATACACTCACTTTTTTTTAATGAAATATCTAGCAATAATAATTGATCACTCTCCCCCCTTTTTTTTCTTTGGGGATGTAGAAGCTACAAGCTTTATTGGCGAAGGAGCTACTGTGTGTCATGTATCTTTTTAATTTTTATATCTTGCAAATAAAGCTACATAAATTCTAGCAATGTCTTAGAATCTTTTGTTTTCAATGTTTCATTAATCTTCAATATTATGCTTATATACTGTAATTATTAAAAATCAGATTCTTTAAAAAAATACATATAATATATTTATCTATTAAGTAAGAATTTATATTTAATCACTATAGGTAGTGGGATGTTCCCATTCATAGTGAATATCACTTTATCTTCATACATGTAAAAAAATGTTATGTATCTAGAACTCCTTAAATTTCATTTTATATTAAAATGTTTCATTGACAACATAATAGAATTTGTACTGAAGAAATATATTTTTCTAAATTGTATGGGATCTTTTTATTTTATTATTCTAGGCTGAGTGGCTCTTTGAAGATTGTGGTGACATTTTGCCAATGGAAATAAATGCTCAAGACAAACGAAAGACTCACCCCCCTTCAAATATTCAATCAAATGCTCTTCTCAGTAACATAAACAAACTTGATGGTTTGTATGATTTGCTATTCAAATAGAATTTTTTTTCCTGTGATATTTTAGTCTTAAATAAATATTTAAATCTGTATTGGCAAATTTTATAGATTGTAAATTTTAATAATAAAGGCAATTAAGCCAAAATAGGGGGAAAAAAACTTCTAATTTTTGAAATTTAACATGCTAAGCCGTATTAACCCCTTGGCATATGCCATTTCGGAAATGTCATTCAGTTCATGTGCCATTATAGGCTTTAATATCTCCAAGGCTTCAAGAACTGTCTCTGGTGGATGCCAAAAATCATGCATTGATTCTGTCTTGTTTTGAATGCTCAAAATTATCCCCGCTTCTCAATATTGTTGGAAATCTGCACCTCTGATGAAAGAAAAAGTCTTCATCAATACATCTTTTATTTCTATGTCAGAGTGTTAATAATTTCAGAGAGCCTACATTTTTACATATAATTTGAAACTGGAAAGGCTAAAATTTTTCATGAGTAGAATTTTATATGTGAAAAAGTAGATGTAGTAAAAATTAATCCATTTCAGTGTTAAAATTGTACATTTATATTATATAAAAAACTGACACTTTTGTTTTATAAAACTATTCTTAACTCTGAAAAGTATCTTCTGGTTATATTGTTTTAATGTATTTTCTTTTATTTTAAAATGTATTTTTCACAAAATTAATATCTCTCATATAGTTATATTTAATTTGAAGTTGAATGCACATTATTTTATTTTATGTATTTTTCATTTGTATTATTTTGAAGATTTTTATTATTTTAAATTTTTTATATAAGTAATTTTTATGTTAATTTGTATTGCTTTTACTTTAATAAATTCTCTTTAATTATTTTATTTTTCAGAGGAGTCATTGCCTCATGAAATGTTTACTTCTTTTTGCAATGCAGCCTCTCGTCACTTAAGGCATCGGCAAAAAAAGAAAGATCCTGCTAGTTATTCAAAGAAAAGATCTGGAATAATTGCTGATGATGCGGACATACTTGGCAACCCAAATGATAACAGTATTCCTTCCAATTTTACTACTCCAGAAATCTGTGACTCCAAGGCTGTTGATACTGAAAATTTGTCCGACCTTAGCTTTGGGAGCTGTTCTAGTCTTATTTCTGGTTCTTCAAAGTCCAAACAGAGATCCGTATCCAAGGAACTTGCACCTCAGAATGATTCTTTGGTTGCTGAAGGGCAGAGTTCTGAATCCAGTCATGAAACTTCAGGTTCCATACCTCATCCTGAAGAAGAGCTTGTTGGACATAGATATAATAAGTTGAGTGCACTTGCTCAAGAAAAAATTAAAAATTTTGAGCAAGAAACAAAAGCTCTTTTAAGAAGAGATGGTCAGCGACCTAGAACATCAGTTTGTACTCCCCAAGTGGAGTGGGAACAAATAGAAAAAGAGTGGCAAAAAGCAAAACTTGAATTAGAACAGGAGGATTTATTGGATTACCTTGCAGATGATCCATCTTATCTTTCTTGTCTTCTAAGCAGAGGTGTACAATCAACCGAATTATCTCCACCTACAGAGTTTACCACTGATCCATTTCGAAGTAAATCATCTTATTTTTAAAAATTTTATTAACAATTTTAGAATTAGCATAGCAGTAGTAAAAACAATTTTTTCTGTTTGATATTTTTTTTTAAAATGATATTTTTTTTTAAAAAAATGATCTTTTTTTACTATTAATTAAAATATATTGCATTTTTTTTTTGTTTATACTTTGCAAATTTAAATTTCTTTAAAAAGTTTTCTGAACTTGGATAGAAATGATTATTGAACAAATCCTGTTACAATCCTTTTTTTTTAAGCACGTAAGAGACCAGTCCCAAAAGCAAGTTTTGAGTAAATCTTTATTTACAAATTTTAAGAACGAGGTAGTAAGGCTCTTGTACATACTATTAGGTTGTAACATATAAAATGTCTGATTTTCACCATTGGGTTTTTGAAATTTTTTTCCTAATAAGACTTTTTTGTTATATCCATATATATCATTGTAAAGATAAAACCTTGCTATATCTCATTTGATATGCTTTTATTAAAAATATTTTAATTTTTTTTTATAATTTTATATGTTCAATCATAAGATGAATTCTCAAAATTTTAGAGAATTATTTTTGTATAAGTGAAAGAATTATCATAATGCTGCAGGAGCTGCCAGTGCCACATTTGGAGAGGGCTCAGTAAAGGAATGTACCTTTTGATGTTGGTACACAGAGTTTAAATCTGGTGACAAGAGTTTCGCAAATGAAGGTCAGGACAGGCCAGAAACAGTTGTAGACAAGGAAGTCTTACAAGTGATAGTTAAAAAAAATCCTGTCATTATTGTTACAGACTGAAGAACAAGGCCCTAATTCCTTTCCCATCACCTAAAAATGATTGGCAAAGTGTTAAAAAAAATGGATAAATGGGTTCCTCATGAATTGAATAAGTATAAAATAAAATAAATGTTTTGAAACATCTGTTTCTCAATCGAATTGTGGTGTGGAATGAAAAGTGAGTTCTGTATGAAAATCAGTTATGTTCAGTGCAGTGGTTGAACACTGACAACACTTCCCAAAACCAAAACTCCATCAAAAGATTATGGTGAATGTTTGGTGGTCCTCAGCCAGTGTGATCCACCATAGCTTTTTGAAACTGGGTGAAACCATCACGGTGGATAAGTATTGTAATTAAATTGATGAAGTGCATCAGAAACTTACACATAACAGCAGGCAATGGTCAATAAGAAAGGCCCAATTCTTCTTCATGACAATGCTCAATCGCATGTTTCAATGATCACTTGTCAAAAGTTGCAAGCGTTGGGCTACGAAACTCCAGACCACCTACCATGTTCACCTGATCTCTCACCTACAGATTTTAGGGCTGCGGTAGCCCAGTGGTGCAGGCATGTCATAAGTTCATGCCCAGCATCACAAAAGACCCGCTGTGTAGGAGAGCGATGCACGTTAAATCTGTCGAGAGCTCAAACGTCCTCCCATGGGTGTGGTAGTTAAGAGAGAGGGGGTGCCAGCTCAGTTATCGTCCTTGTGACTTGACCATGGTTCAAAATTATGAGGTCCGTCATCATAAGCCCTTGTGTAGCTGAACAGTGCGACGTTAATATTCACTCACTCACTCACCTACAGATTATCACTTTTTCATACATCCGGATAAATGCTTCAGAAATCCGAGGGATACTGAAACAGTATTTAATGAGTCTGTTGCCTCCAGAACTGCTGAATTTTCTGATGCTGACATAAAAAAACTTGTTTCTCATTGACAAAAGTATGTTGAAGCTAATGGTCCTTATCTTGTTTAATAAAGCTTGTTCTATAAAATGATTTATGTATTTAAAGTAGGCCGTAAAAATTGGATTCTTCATATGTTACAGCCTAATATTTTTCCCATAGTCACTATGACTACTAAAGCACTTATTATATCGATAGTCCAGCGTTGAATTTAGGCATCAACTTTGGAATGCTGACCTTTTAGGTGCTTTTTCAACATCCAAAGAGATGGAAATCAGTTAGTTCAAGGTATAAACTGTGACAGAGTGCTTAATCTTCCTGATCTTTGACTGTCACACATCTGTTTTACTTTTATTAAATCTTCACTTGAAAACCACACTATTTTCTGACATAACACTTACTTCTTACACCTGCCCTCTCAACAATAAATTTCAGTTTTGTAAGTTTTCTTCAGATGCTAAACCTTATAACTTCTTTTGCTATGTTTTCATAAACATCTCCACCTTCTAACTTAGGTACTCTTCTGCACAATTAGCTCTATCTATTGGTGACATTAAAATGCTGTAATTATCTCTTCTAAACAGAGAACAATACACTTGGGGAATTTGTGCATCATTCAGACTTTTGTTGCATTACTTTTTGAAATACTTTTATCTGTATGCTCTTAATCAATAAATCAGTTTTTATATTACTGATGATTGTAATTGTTTTTTTTATTTGTTATATATATGTTATAGAAACAATTACAATCATCATTAATACTCTGAGATTGATAATAGTTTATTACTATAAACTTAAATATTTCATAGTTAAAGTTATCTCCATAATCTAATATTAGATAAAATTACTTATATTATTATTTTATTCATATTTACTCTAGTGTTATTAAAGTTATGCTATAATTTGCAACTCTAATTAATTTTTATTTCCATTCTTTTTATACTTTTGTTAAGTGCTACATTTCAGCCCTTCACTTGATTTAAATCTGTATTAGGGTCTAGAATCTGGCAATAACTTATTTATTGCACTCTGATTTAGTGCAGGCTTTGCATTTGTAAGTGCAATTTTTAAGTAAGTTACCTCTATCTTATAATAGATTTAGATTTTCCTATTGGTTTTTGCTCAGTGTTATTTACATAAATGGGGAAGGTTGGCTGGCCAAAAAACATATTCAACCCCACTTTTATACCTATTTTATATAATAGCTGTCCTGTCAGTAATGTTTATAACACTGCAGCATCCATTTTATAATTTTTAATCTCGTTTACTCACATGTCCTTCATTGTGTGATTTTCCTACTGTCTATGTGTTTTTCGAATGTTATTGTTTGGATGTTATCTCTTGTTTGTAGAGAATTAATATATATATATACACTAACTTTTTGTTGTTTGAATTTATGATATATTTATTCTCATAAGTGTTAAGTTTTCAAATTTTGAGTATTGAAATGTTGATCAAGATTTATCTCTCATCATTAAATTAGTGATAAATATTTGTAAATTAGAAACTGAGTTTGAAATATTTTCTTTAGCTTACATTTTTATTTCTGTTATTTTTAGATAATTTAACAACTTAAAATTAATATATCAAAACTTATTTATTTTCCTTTTTTTTTGGAATCTTTCATGTGCATATTTATATATTTTAGATAAGAGTGGCATTCCTTCGAGTTCAAGTTCCTCAGCTGTAAAAGAAATTACCAGTTCATCAATTATGAAATCACCAAAATGTGATGTACCAATCTTGTCAGAATCTCATCAACAAAATAACAGATATATGGTAAAAGATAAATTTTCCAATCAGCATGGCTCAGAATCACTCCGAACAAAATTTGATAAGTCGGACATTCCGACTTCTGTCAGTCAACCCATACTATCATCTGTATTGTGTGATAAAACTACTGGCTTAGTTCATGAAGAATACTCACTGAACTCAGCTACATGTAAACCCAAATGTATTTCAAATACTTCTAACTCAGAATCCACTGAGTCTAAAAATGAATCTAGAACTTGTCCTGTTGAGGAGGATTGTGTTGAAGAAACATTTCCAAGCTCTTCTGATCCAGTTCAACAACAAACTCTTAGTTGATGTTTTTAATAAACATCACTGTAAAGTAATATGTATAGTTAATTTATTATATCAGAATAGTATATGCCATATCGTTTGCTTCCTAAGTGGAACTGTAGTTTTCTTTTTCTTCCTTGACAGAGATATCCAGTTATTTTTTAATTTGAGCTTTGTATAGATTTTCGTACTTTAAAGCAGATGTTTATAAATGTGGCTCCGCTGCAATATTTTTAAAAAGAAATTATAACAATTCTGAATGCATTTTAAAAAAGTTTTAAAATTATTTGTGTTGTTCTATTTACAAATTTACTTCTGCCTACTTATTGTTTGAAGTTAAAAAACAGAATTTTGTTTAATTGTGCATTGCATCAAATGCAACTTTTATAAGATGCGAGATTGCTTTGTTAAAGAATATTTTCTTGATTCCTTCTCAAAGTGTCTTATTGGCCATCTCATATTTTCATTCATTGTCATTTTTATAAAAAATCAGTGATGAATGCTAAGAAACAAATTTGATGGTTAACCTTCACATTTTCCTATCTTTTTTTTAGGGTAACAATCTTTGTTTTTGAATTATGTGAAGAAAAAAAATTGGTATTTTGTGATTAAAAAAATGATACTTTATAGAGAATATTTATCATTTGATTATTTATGTATATTAAAAATTTTTAGAGACCAGTGATTTTTTAAAAAGCTTTTTTAATATACATGTGGAAGTGAAAAGCACTTTGTTATTTATAAGATATTTAAACTCATTCACAAAAGCAGACTCTAAGAAAAACTGAATTCTATGATATTTAAAGAAAATTGAAATGTGTTTTTTCTCACTTATGACATGAAAAACAACTTACCAAATTTTAATTTTATTACCTTTAGTTCCATATAATTTAAAAATACTCTACTTTGTGTCAGTTTTCCTATAAATGTAGGATATTATTTTACAAATACTCTTTTTTATTGACTTTTTACCCCTTTCTTTCTGTGGCCAAATTCTTACGCCAATTGCTTTTAAGGAGGCCCAAACTTATTTTTATTCTGAAAAGCTGTGATAAATAAAATATTCGATTGTAAGTGACAAAGTAATCAGTGCTTTCAGTTATTTGTTGCATATATGTATAAATTTAGTTTTGCACTTATGTGGACAGAAGATCACATGTATAAGATTTTTATTTTGACACTTAGTGCTTTTATTGTAGTTTATGTGATGAGAGATTCCCATGTAATTTTGTCTATAGAAAAGTTTTATTTAAAAAAATGTCTGTTATAGAAATGAGAATATTATTAAAATATTGCATACAAATGTATTTTGTGGTTTTTAATTACCATTTTATTCCAAGACATAATTTACTTTAGGTCACTTTCATGCTCTACCGAGTTTAATAGAACATTTGTCATAAATGGTGTGACTTGACAAACAAAATGTATTGTTACTTATGGATAAGTAGATGAATGACTTTAGTTTGATAGGCATCAGTCTACATTAATGGTTAATGAGATATGCTAGTACCTTTTTTTTCATGTGAAGAAAAGATTTAGAAATTTTTGGCTTAGCTATGGTAAAAATTTATAGAGTTAAGTTTGTGAAGAAATGTATTAGTAGGAATTATCCTTCTTAAGGTAACACATTGAATTTACAACACTTTTTTAATTGATCAATATTATTTTATATTTAAAAAAAGAAACCCTTGATAATTTTAAGAGATCTTTGTTTCAGTGGCAGAAAGGGGAGACATGATATGGATAATTTTAAACTGGGTTTATTTCTTAAACTATGACCAATTTAGTCAAAAATGAACCAAAACACACACACATTCAGAAAGATTCTTATTTTGTTTAAAAAAATATAATGAAGCATGCCTTGGGTTCAAATTGATAGTAGTATTTTTTGCTTTAGGAATATCAGCTTCATATTTCATTGAATTGTCTTTCCGAGGAGGATTCTTTTAGTTCGACAAAATCTTTGCACTCAGTTGTTTTGTTTCTTCCTCTCACAGAGCTTGAGCATGTTGAATCTACTAGACTGATCTTTGCTTTCCAACCTGTGGGAAATATTGGAAAATGATTAAACTTGTTCTCGTTATGATTCAATTACGAGGAAAATTCTGATCACTATTGAATTTTGTTTGTGAATATTAATAGATATGCCCTGAATCATAGAATTCTAAATTTGGAATTTTTTTTTCTGTAAATAAATACAGATTTGACTAAAAATGAAATGTATATGTAATTGTTTTTTAAACAAATTTTGTTATGTGTAGTAGCCTAGTTCTTCTACCCTTTTATTTAGTTGATATTTCAATTCCTTAAAATACTGTTAACAAATTATTTATATATACTGTTTAATATGTTACACAGAGGATTTGATGACTGAGCCTTGATAACAGATTTCTAAGTCATCACATAAATGCCAGGAGGGGATACCAAGTCAAGTATAGTCCTTGTCATGTGAGCATGGCTCAAAATGATTATTAGCTAAGTCAGACTACCTCTTTAGTATCTCCAAATTTCCAGACCAGCTGAAACTTATGTCCATATTTTTGTAAATTTGGTCTAGTCTTTAGATTTGCTGGGTTCACATGTATATTGATCTACAAATCTGATTTTCTAAAAGTTTTGTTGTAATACAATAAATATTATATTGAGCTTTGAAATCATCTGCATATGTGATTGGTCGGCCTAGAGGTGTAACTAATTCCGTATCAGCTGTATAAGTGATACAGGGCCTCCCAAACTACAGGAGACCTGACATGTGTAATATTCTGACACTTTCAAATAAGTTTTATTTAATGCATCATTTTTATTTATTTTCCAAAAAGGGCCTCTAAGGAATTTCGATGCAGAGCTTATTCAGGACTAGTTATGCCAATGAATCTGCCTCCACACTTCTGACAATTCTCCATCTCATATTGTCATCCATGTGTTTGTGCCTACTCATTTTCCCTGATACCAGGGCCGGCTCTAGCAGATTTGCCGCTCCTAACAAAAGTGTAAACCCTTTCTCCAAAGCAAAAAATTATGGTTAAAAGAGATAAATTGTTCGCATATACACACACACACAAGGTCTTAAAAATACAAAATAATTTGAAATTGAGGACATAATTACCTGTTATTAAAACAAGTAAAATGTAAGAGAAGGAATCACCCATCTCATCAAGCCAATTTCTTTGAAAAAGAGTCTACTGATAGTGGGGATCACAAGCGTGTGGATTAACTTATAGTAACTACACTCAAGACTAAAAATATCCCCTGTGTCTCTGTTTTCCAAAAACTCCTATTACCCTTGACCCCTTTTGAACAGGTGACACTGGACATTGTATGGGTGAAAGGAATACCCATTGTGACACCACTCTGCGATGGAGAGAAAGTTACTAGTGAAAGATGTGTAAGCATATAAAATTTCATGATTTAACTGACCCAAATTTTGTAAAAAACATGGAAGATATGGAGAAGTCCAAACTCAAAAGTTGCTGACAACCCTTACAGCTTTTAAAACACACAAGTGTATGCTAGTGTGTTCAGCGGCATAACTATTACTTTTGGTTCAATATTTTTTGTAAAAAGCATATTTGTAAAATGCTATGCTCCTCTATGGATGTGTTTATAATTTTTAATTATGAGAGATTTAGAATATCAGAGATTTATTACAGGTTGCGAGTTTAATTGTCAGATTTATATGTCTTTACTATACAGTTTGTTCCTTACCTGTAATACAGACAGCAAAGAATGTGAAGAAAATTGTGGTTATAAATCCTATGGGCCTAATCCAGTAATATGATACTTTGTACAAAATGAATATGTCACTGGAAATATAAATCATTTTACAGTATATGAATAGGAATTCGAAATAAGCATAAAATTCAAAGCAAATAGCTAAATAATTTTGTGTACAGTTTTTTGAAACTTAGAGAGCTTTATTTTGACAACCACATTTTTTGAATTATCAAGAATAATTTTCAATTATTCAAAATTCTATAGATAAAGTTTACTGCAATTTACTTACAATATTTTGCAACATAATTATAGATCTAAACTCAATGTTTATTAAATAAAGGAAATCAGTTTACATTCTTTATTCGTATAATAGCTTCGATGAATAATATGAGTTTGAGTTATTATATTTTAAAATACACTGGACAGAAATAGGTAAATTACAATGCTGCCAGTTTAAAACACATTATATTGTAAAGTATTCTTTATATAATACTCTATAATACTTCTTTAATTCATTTTCTAACATTTTTCCAATGCTTAAGTATAATATATATATATATATATATATATATATATATATATATATTGAAAATCAGAATATTTGTGAAATTTAGTACTTATTTTAAAACACAGTATAATATGAGTTAAGCAGAGATGCAAAATTATATAAAAGTACAGAAATGATGAAAATGGAAGTATGAATTTTGCATGCTCTTGTAATTTATAATTTTTCTTACTAATAATGATAATGTCCTTTTTTTTTTAAAACTTTTTTTCAATTTTAAATTACGTGCTAGGGATATAAGAGGAAGGTAGCCTTTTTTTATGAAATCATGCACGATTATTCTCGATTATTAGTTAAAATTTATTTTAAGATATACCCATAATTTTCTTCATTGGTTATGACTGTTTACCGTATAGTTCTAGTATCTTATTAAATTTCTTGGATAAGAAATCATTGCGTTTTGACGTAAAAGAGGTTTTCACCATCATTTTGATATGTTCAAAGTTCACGCATCCATTTCTATTAAAAAGGTTATGTAGAGTTCTGAATAAGTGATAGTCCCCCTCCCCGACGATGCAATATCAAGTGAATTTCTGGCAATTTTTCCTTTGAAAAAAACTAATTTTCAAAATAGTATTAGATTAATTGTTTCGAAGCTGAATGTTCTGGAAATGGTTTGCAGTGAACCCAACATCAAACAGAAGAAGTTAGTTATAAATTTACCCCACAGAACAAAAATTACAGAGCACATGAAATGAGAGGGAAGTGCACTGAGGAGATTAAATAAATGGTAGAATTGAAGTTCCATTTTGTATAAAGTGGTGAAATAAATTTAAATTATTCCTAGCCAAACTATTTAGATTCTTGACACAACAATTTCAATAACTTTTCTAAGAAGATTTTAATAATCATACTTTTAGAAATTATCAAGAAACTGAACATTTTTAAGATTCGTATTAGATATACCTTTGAGAAACGAGTGTTGAAGAAGTTGAAGATGAAACATTTTCAAAAACGAGGTAAGTAGGAGTTGTATACGAAACAGTATCAATAAAGTTGAAAGATGTTGCACACTTGCTAATATTCATTGGAAGTGATGCTTGAACATAACCACTGAATAAAGTCCCGTAGCCAATCCAACTTGTTACTGCAACTCCAGCAAGCAGTCCAAATAACACATTCTAGGAAATAAATTAGGAAAAGCATAACTAAGAACAACATATAAATTGCCTTCTGTTATTGAAATAATAATAAAAAAAATTAAGAGCTATTCTGTGGAACTGTAATAACTTTAGAAATAACTGTCTTCGAAATTTACTTTCTGAACGAAATATAAATGTAAAAAAGCATTATGTATAATCAGTATGTTATTATATATAACAATGAAAATATATTTTACAGAATGATTCGTAGTTGGTGTGTGTCATTATCACCACAGTATAGTTCGGTGTTGTGTCATCACCGTTGCTCAACAACCCCAGATGGGCCTTCTCCAGAACATTTTTCCCAAGCAGTTCTCTTTGTTGCCAGTTCCTGCTAGTTCCATACTCTTATGGTCTTGAAATCAGTGTTAATGGAGTCCAGATATCGAAGACTCATGGTCGTCCTCCAGTTCTACAACCCATAGATTTGTTTGAAGATCTTATATGTTGGGCTAGTAGTATCCAGGCGTCAAATATGCCCTGCAAATTCAGTTCTACTTAATTTGATGAATTTTATTACATCAATGTCCTTATAACTTTTGTAAATTTCAGCATTTGTTCTTCTATAAAAATCGCCCTCTTTAATTCCATTAGAAATGGTTCTCAGGATCTTTCTTTCACAAATGATAATATTGACTCTTCTTTCTTCAAGCCTCAGAAGCATAGGTCAGGATCGGACGAATATTTTTGTATAGTAGTAATTTTGTACATCTCTTTAAGTGTGATGATTTAAAGAAGGTTCGAGACCGTTTAAACTTCTATTTGTTGATAGTATTTGCTTTTAGCTTCAACATCAATATTATTATCAGAGTCAATTACAGAACCCAGATAACAAAAGTTTGTACCGTTTCAAAAATCTATATGAATCAACTTCAAAGAATGATTGAATTGTGCTATCTTTAGTAGAAACCATATATATATATATATGAAAGAAATTTGTATAGTATTTCAAAAACCAGAAATAATAGATAATGAACATAACAAGAAATAAGGTAATAAAAATATATAGAAAGAGAGAGATATACAAGAAATAGCAAAACAATTTTCCTTGAATTTTAACACAAAATGTGTTGTGCACAGATCGCGTATTAGTACAAATAATAAACATAACAATCATTCACTAAATAAAATAAAATAAGTAACCTTTCCAGAACATTTCGTTGTTAGAATTCCCAATGTAAAAATGGCTGCCACAGGTCCATCAACTGTACTGTTCACAAGATTGGCTACTTGTTTTATGCTACTTGTATGTAATAAAGCAAAGGCCAAGCAAATACAGATGAACCCATAACAAAAAGCTAGGTAATAAAAGTAAAGTAAGGTCAGTATTTACTATATAAAACTAAACACAAGTAAAGTCTCATTTATAGATATTTTAGAAAGCAATCTCCCCTATCTAACAAAAATAATTTATTACTTGATAATTTGTTTTCATATTTTAATTTTTCTTTTGATTATTGTATAGTAAAACGCAGCTATATATGAATAAAAATAAGCCATGCAAAGTATCTGAAACAGTACATTTACCTCTATTTTTGAACGTATTTTTACGTCTATTATTTTAGCGATTGGTTGCGTTTTTTAAATGTTTAAAAATTTCTGAAATTAGTACATTTTTTAAGATGACTAATACTAAGCTGCACAAATTTAAAATGGTTGGTAGCTTTAAAAAAATGAGGATGATATCTGATTTATTATCTCATGTTCTGAACAACATGTTGAACACATATCATCTCAAGGCTCTGAGATTTAATTGTGGGCCACGGTAACCTAGTGGTCAAGGTAACTGACTCGTGGCCAGTGTGCCACGAGTTCAAGCCGCTGTAGACTCACCGTCAAGAGCGGGCCGATGCACTTTAAATATGTTGAGGCTCAAACGTCTTCCCGTTGTTGTGGTGTGGAAGTTGAGAGAGGGGGTAGGGTTATTTCAGGTGTCGTCCTCGACATTTGACGACGGTTCAAAATTACGAGGTTCGTCACCAAAAGCCCTCGAGTTGCTGAGTGGTGCAACGCCAATACGCACTCACTCACTGAGATCTAGTTAGGTTTACTCAGTAGTGTAGTTTTATCATTTCACACTTTGTAAATAACTGTATTTGATAGTATCTTGAGACTTCATACTCTTGTCATTAGTTCATGACTTGTCTGGAAGAATGATCAGACCTTACGATGGTGCCATTGTTTTAAATCAGGAAGAAAAAAAAATCTAACTTGGTGTTTGCTTTAAGGTATCCGACTACGTTCGGAAACGTGATTTAAAAAAAAGCGCATAAATGGATAATTTTCATGATATTTAGGGTCACTTAGATTAGAATACATGTATAAAATTGTTTTAAGGACACATTATATGACAAACAAAATTATTTAAATACAATATTTTGGCAAAGAATTAACTTAGAATAAACTTTTTTCAAAACGTTCTCCTTTTAAAAAAATGCTTCTATAATAATAAAATTTTGTGTGTGTGTGCTTATATAAAGTAAAGACTTCTCCAGAGAGTCTGAACTAGAATTTTTGAAAAATTCACATTATTTTCAGTTACCACCCATTGAAGCCAATTGTGTGACCGATACCATTTTCTTCTTAAAATTTCTCCCCTCTGTTGTCATAAAATATGGATAAACCCACTTCTAAGTTATATACTTCAAAAATTCTAGTTGAGTCTCTTTAGAGAGGTCTGAGGTACAGGCAAAATATTTTTATAATAGAAGCATTTTTCATAAAAAGAGAATGTTTTGAAAATTGGCCATTCTACTTTCATTTTTTGTCAAAATATTGTACTTAAATAATTTTTTATTGTAATACTATTCTTAAAACAATTTTATATACGTTTTCTAATCTAAGTGACACTAAATATCAAATATTATCCATTATTATGTTCGCCGTACGTTTTCTTTATGAAGAAACCTGAAATGTACGTGTGCAATGCTCTTACGCTTTGAAATCATTTATTCGAGATATTATTCCAAGTTTTAGAAAAAAAAATAGTATACTTTTAGAACTACAACTCTTAAAGCTCATAAGGAGAATGCCCCATATCTTTTAAAGAAACAATATTTCGATATATGAAGTAATTTTTTTCTATGCTCATCTCTTTGTTTCAAGCTGTCATTTTTATACCCGGCGTATAACGCTCACCCGCGCGTAAATTGGGATCTTATTTTTCGTGTTAAATGTGCGCGTTACATGCCGGATTTTAAGGTAAATTTTTTTTTGTCTTCCTACGTAATTTTTTGTTTTTCTAAGTTTGATTGTTTATCAACGTCGCATTTCGAATCAATATGGTGATTATTGGCGACAGACCTCGTAATTATAAACAACGATTAAGTGACCAGGATGACACCTGAGCACAGGTAGTTCACTTTCCAAACTTTAGTGTTGTTGTTGTTTCTAATGCCACCTGTATGACGTAGTCGGATCGAGGCCCACGAAATTCATCGTGGCAAGGGGCTAGATGTACGCCTGTCGTTGGCCTTGAGAACCATACAGGCGACAGTACGAATTCGCTCGGCGAAATTCCCGAAGGGACGATAGATGGCGACACCACCCATCTCCACCTCCACAACTTAGGCAGGGAACTGAAGGGGAGGGAAATATTCTCTAGTCCCCTGTACTCGTGATTCAGCCCACAAGACTTCGGACCGTTGTGATTTAACGAGCACGTACTCCGTGTGTACTCGGAGGGTATTTGGTAGCATCTGGCATCGAACCCAGGCCTTCCGGTCTGGAGTCCGATGCTCTAACCACTAGGCTACCCACGTCCAAATTTTCTAATGTCAACGTAAAGACTTTAAGCCTCAGCAAATTTAAAGCTTCTCTACACAGCGACACGCAACTTAACAGCTCCAACACTGGCTACTAGTTCACGACCACTCTGATAGGTGCGATTGATCTAATTGTGGTCGCTTTATTTTCCTGAAAAAGCATAAACACAATTGCTATCTTCAGCATTTTTCAAATTTTAATTTTTTTTTTTAATCTATCGTTGGTAATACCAGCGCTCTCTCAACATTGAAAAGACATATGATCAATCTAAAATCTTAAAATTAATATACGATACAATTCAATAAAATTTAGACTAAACAGTTACAGTTATAGGTAATTGAATAAAGAGATGTATCTCAAAACCTATCCAACTTACAAAGGGTTTTGGCAATGAAAACGGACTTTGTTTCATTTGATCTAATTGAAGAAAAGAGAGGGTGAATGAAATCTACAACTGTAACTGTCGCTACAGAGTTGAGAGCAGAAGAAACCGTGCTGAGGGATCCACTGAAAATTCCTGCCATGCACAGCCCCGTCAAACCAGGAATGGAATGAAATTTAGAGACAAGAAAATAAGGAACTAACTGAAAAAAAAAAGCAAATTTCGTTAATTTGTGGAGAATTTAATGACAAGTTGTAAATGTATGGTATTACGATGAATTGAGAAATATTTCTAAATAGCATTAAAAATATATTTGTCTCTGCTAGCTATATTATAATTATCTATCTCGTGTAATAGACCAACATAAAGTTGGTAAAAAGTGAGTTAGCAATAACTCTAGAGCAGAAATAAGCAGACAGTGTCTTTGAATTATATGTGATCATACCATTTGCTTATTCCTAACCAGAGGTGTCCAACACGCGGCCCGCCGACTCTTTTCAAAAAGTTTAAAGTTTTTTCATTTTGAAATTTATTTGAGGGGAAATTTATATTACATATATATAAATCAACACAATGTATTTGCCTGTTACCTGTTCTTGTTTTAAAATAAATCATTTTTGATAATAGAAATGCCCTTTAGATTAAAACAGATTTATATTTTATCAAACAGTTACATTTGACTTTTCTATAAGTTACTTTTTTATAAATTCCGAATTGCATTATGTATATCTTTTACTATGGATGGTACATGATTCTCTGTGTGCGACTTTCATTTCTCCTCCTCCTCCTTTTCTGTTTGGAGTGCCCAAAAAGCAAGAGGCAGTCAGAGATGTTTTTTAAAGTTTAAAAAAAATATTCAAGACGGTTAAGACAAAGGGCAAAGTATACTTAATTGTTTGCGAATGACAGCACTATCGAATTTTAACAATGAGTAACGAAAGATCAATTCAAAAGGAACACACCGTAATTTTCAAGAAACTGGCAACTGTAATATTTTAAACATTATTTGATCATTGCATTATTATATTATACATAAACATTATTATATTATCTATGTCTATATACATGAAAAATAATGGAAACAATGATAATAATTCATTCTGTTTTAAATTTCCACTCCAATAAATGTTTTTTTTTTGTTTCCAAATCTGATATAAGGGTACATATTCTTATGTGTGGCCCGCGAGATTATGTTTTTCCGAAGTGGCCCGCAAGGTCATTTGGGTTGGATACCCCTGTCCTAATCAACCGCATTCTTTTTGTGGATATCAATTGTCCCAGCAAAAAGTTTAATTAGAAGTCCAGTTTCTTGGCTTCTAATCGTGAAAATCATGAATGGATCATGGAATAGCGATTCCTGATTCATCACGTCGATGACCGAGTCTGGATACAGTCTTCTGGGTGAATAATTATTTGACACTTTTATCGAAGATTATAAATAGGCTAGAGGAGATATATTGAGGTTTGGGGAACATTTTCACCCGTCTCTCTGGGACCATCGTGGATAGGGTAGAATACATAATGAACATCATTGCTAACCAGTTGCATTCTTACACGGCGCCTATCTTTCCCACCAGGAATAGGCTTTTCCAACAGGACAACTATCCAAATCACATGGATGGAATCGTGCTTCAAGATAGATGAGATTCATTCCAGTTGATTCCTTAGCCACCTAATTCGGTAGATATTGATCCCCTAGAGATATCACAGAATGACATTTCAGAGCTCAAAACCCATTGTCTCGGAATATTGAGAAATTACGTGACCGGTATTTGAACACATAGGGTACAATCTGTTTCCACCTATCTTCCATTGACTTGTAGCATCCATATTGAAAGTGGAACAATGTAGTATTATATGGATGGTCATAATGTTTGACCATTCAGTGTACATATATAATCACCTTGTGATGCGTATGAGCTCTTCGTGAGAGCTGCATATCTGTCAGAGGGAAACATAGCTCATATTAAATCTTCCACATGATTGTAGCCACCGAGCTACATCATTTTTGAACTATCATGCTTTGTAATGCGTTAATCATGATTATAAGCGAATACCATTCATTTTTTATTAGCTTTTAGTAATGCTTTTAAATAATATATGTATTTATTTATTTATCAAATTTCATTTGAACTGGTTTTTATAGTTTGAGATACCCGCGGAAATACATTCCTTAATCTTTGTACACTAATGTATTAACTTCTTAAAACTACACATAAATATTTGAAGATGTAAATTGTTAAATAAGCTAAAATTTTTGTTTATTTTTTTTTAAAAAAAATTTCAATTTCACTATTTATATTAAACATGCCCATTTTCATTTTTTCTATATAAATCCACATTCTAATTTAGAAAAGAGATCCAAATTACATTCTTATCATTTTTCTAAAATTACATTCGCTTGCATTCTAAAACTGGCATATTAAAAATTTAGATATTAGAATTCATATTTAATACTGACCTGGTCATATTTTGTCAAGCCTGTTACTTTTTTGTTAGAGATCGGATCACACAAGTGGTACACGGAATATAGAATCAAGCCATATAGATTGCATAACAAATATAAACCAGTTACTGGCAGAATACTAATAAGCAAAGTCCTGCAGGAAAAAGATAAAATAATAATTTGACAAAAATTTGAGCGAATTACTTCTAATTAATGTACAAAGCAATTAAATTATACTTTTTGTTCTTAGTATTGAAGCTTGTAAGATATTATAAAAAGGTTTTACATTGACTCCCGAAAAAAAACTTATATTAATTAAAATGAATTTAGAATATTTTCTTATCACTTGTTAAGAATTCCCTAACGAATTTGAAATGTAACCGTCAGAGGGTGTCTGTACGCTTATGTAAGTAGAAACTTTGTTTTTGTTTACAATCACTCTGCATTTCGAATGTAGCTCTCCCATCTTGAAGGTCCCAGGCCTAATAATACTGGATAATTGTTAAGCTTTTCGTTAAAAACTGCTCTCCCTTATTGATTGCATTTAATTGAGCTTACATTATAAACATGTGTGCATTTCAATATATCGTCTCTTATGATACTTAAAATTGGAAATTAAAATATTGTTTTGAATTTAAATTGTATTTTACATTTGAAATTTGTACAGTATTATAAAAAGACTTTTCATAAATCTACTTGCTATTTTTTTTTTATTTTTATTTTATAATTGTATATTGAATTTTCTTCTTTTAAACGAGAATCTAAATAAGGATTTAACTTGTTCAGGACCGGGTGATTTTTCTTGTTAAACATAATTTCCTTTAAAAATTCCACCAAATACCCTCTAAGTACTCACAGAGTACGGGCTCGTTAAATCAGTGTGTCCAAAATTCTTGTGGGTGGTCGCAGCAGAAACCACGGGTGCAGGAGGTTAGAGAATATATTTCCCTCCCCTCTACAGTTCCATGCCTAAATTGTGGAGGTGGTGGTGTCGCCATCTATCGAGAAGAAGTCCAATCTGTTTCAGGCTGTGGCAACTTTCATTCCTTCCCTTCGGGAAGGACACGGCAACAACAACATAATAACAATTGTAATTTTTTTCGGTTGATCTTTTAAGGCCCATGTTTCTGAATCAATGTTTGACTGAAATTCAAATTGTTTTTTTTTTTTTTTTTATCATTGGCATTTTGTGTAGGAAAAAAAATCAAGCATCCAGAAAGGAAAAAATTGACAAGATATAGAACGAGGAAGGCCTATGCTATAAAAGTGGTGCATTTTAAAAATCTGATACTAAGCATTATTTTAGTAAAACAAGGATCAAAACTTTAAATGTCTTTTATGAAGATTATATTTTTTCTGTCAAAGTTATGTTATTTAAAATCCGATACCTCAAATTTTTTTTTATGAATATCTTTTTTTCATATTTTGCATACATGTTATTTGATGTACGATAAAGGCTATTTAGCTCTAACATCAATAGTTTTTTTAAAAATTTTTAACAGTATTTTGTTACAAACACCGTGTATTTTATAAAATTTTCCTTAAGAAATGTGCGATGAGCCATACCTTTTTGGTAATTTTAGTTCATTGCTTTTTTAATTATGTTAAATATGTTGTGAAAAAAATAATTCAAATATGTGGATTTGAATTCTATGTAGTGTTTTGAATTTCGGTATAATTTACATCAAATCTCACTTAAAATAACCCATTTTAATCAATTTAAATTGCCATATAAGTTACTGATTGGTGTTCTTCGTTAATTTAAGTCATAAGCACGAATAAAATAACATAAAATTACTAATCACATGGCATTTTAGAAAACTTATCTCCGTATGTAGGCAGTGGAAGAAAAGAAATTACGTATTTTCATCATTTAAATTTAAGCAAATAACTAATTTAAAAACAAATCAGACTTTTTCTTTTGAAATAAAATTATCACAAAGGAACAGGTATTCTTACGATTTGGCTCTCTTAACATTACTCAAACTGAGTAATCTTTGGACTTCAATTTGGCTGGTACCGTAGCATCCAAATCCATACATTATGCCTTGAAACAAACAATTCCAAAATGTATATCTTGTTGTGAGATCGACACGGAAACTGAAAATAAAGAGCGAAAATTTATAGTAATGCAGAACTGAAATATTAATGTATATTATGAAGAGAACTCATTACAGTTATATTTAAGTGTAAGGTGCACGCTATATTTTACAAATTTTGATTCGATAATTATTTTATTCGGGAAAACCCTAATTATACTTAAGTTCTTTTGGTAACTCTTGGCAACTTGAGTTTTAAAGATTGCCAAAACCACCAATCTGTACTGTGACACTTGAGATAAATAACGGTAGCGTGATATTGATTAATTTAAATATTTAGTTTATTTACGTCTTAGCTATATTATTTACATAATTATACATTGAAGTTATTAAACCTATTAAAAGATTATTAGAGTTCAAAACAGTAGTTTGTAAGAGGAGGGATCCCTTCGGCGACCGCTCACTTGAAGGTACAAAGTGTCTCTCCAGTTCTCCCTCCCTCTGTTCAGGAATCAGGGGGCCGGTGCTTTTTAGCATCTCGTTACATCCTGTCAGTGACGGGAAAATGGCCCTTCGTGATGTCAAAGGTCGATGGGCGATCCAAGATGGTACTACGCAAAAGTTCAAAGTTGCACAGGTATCTTTGCACATGTGGTGATTATTTCCATTTATTTCCACAAAGACGCTGATCACAGCTGCGAGACGAAAACGTTACAGTACCTTTTTCTTATTTTAACCTTTACTGTGTAGAGAAAAAAATGCATACGTATAGTAATAAACTGATAAAAATAAAAAAAATTACAAATCGATCAGAACACTTTAGATACGAAATAACCATTTAATTTTGACGTTTTCTTAACATTTGATTCCTCAGATTTATATCATTAATGGTATTAATGTTATATTATAATCAGTGGCGTAACGGAGATTATTAGCCCCCCTCTTCCTACAAAGTCAGGATTTGGGCTCCAAGTCAGATCTTACAAAGGATTTCAAAACCATAGCATAACATAGGCTCTTCGGGTCCACTAGAATCCTGGGCCACCCCACGATATGGGTGTTGCAGGTATATACGTTACGCCACTGATTATAGTATCAATATATGTGTGTCAAAACGTCACATGTTAAAAATTATTTTTTTAATGAAACGTATTCACTTGTAATATATTGTAACAATAAATAATATCATTTAACAGAATTGTGACATTTTGAGATTTGGAGAGATTTTGACGAAAATCAGAGAAATGTAACTGAAGATAAATCTTTTTCAACATCTCCATCACACATTTTAAGGCTTCTTAATATTAAAGAGCATAATTTAAACTCGTTTAATCTTAGCAGGAAAATATTCCAATATTGTACTCTGCTATCTTAGGACATTTATCTTATTATACAGGGTGTCCCGAAATTTAGTGATAAGTGGGCACGATGTGAAAAAGTGAGGTCATATCTCTTCCGGGAAAAATAAAAAAAAATTTCTAGCACTTAATTAAATGAGAACGAGCATATTTTTGAAAATGTGGAACATTGACACCATTCATCACATCATTACCTCTACCGTGAGACAAAAATATTTCCTAATTTTACGATGATTTTTTCACTCTAACATTATTTTGTACAGCTGTATTATTAATCACAGTCCCAAGTGGGGGAAAAAAATTTGCTGGTTTAGTTAAAATTAGCGTAAAGACGCCACCTAACTTTGACTTTTCATAAAAAGAAAACTATTACACCCAACCCCAAGCAAGTTTTCCAGAAGTTGTCCCATTTAGTTCAGATTCGAAAATGCTACAACGTTTTTTTCTATGCATAAAAATTATAGAGAATTTTTTTTATTTGCAGAGCGTCTTCATTTTAACCTTTCATCTATTGCATTATGATTTACTGTAGTTTTTTTCATGCAGTTTTTTTCATGTTTTTGGATCACTTCATTGAAAATTAAGGGATACAAATAAACAAAATACTCAACTTTGGGAAATTTAATCCGTTAGAGCTAATTAATTAATTAAAGAGACATTCAACTGTAAAATTAATTATATACACTGTTCACTTAAAATACATAGTCAAATCGTTTTCTAAGGTTTTCATTAACATACAAAAAAATAAGACACTTCCCTTTTGACATTCTCTATTTTTTCGGGACAAAAATGATAATCTTCGAAATCCACTAAAAAGACAATTTCTGCTATAAAACTATTCGCTTTCCCCGCTAAAATAACCATAGAGCCCGTGCTGCCATATATCTTGGAAGAGAGGATTTAAAAGAATATTCCTGCTAAGTATTGTCAGATTATTTGTAAAAATGTGTGGTTATTCTATGTAACTTTAAAGTGAGTGGTACTTATAAGTACCGTCGGTAGGTAAAGGGTTAAAAAACCTGTGTTGATACCTTCCATCACACCATTAGGTTCTGTAATTGCAAATTCCCTCAATTTCACTGTTTTTTTTTCACTAATGGGATCTTTCATAGTCATACTATGAATCACAGTCACGAATGGATCAAGAAACCTTGCTGGTTTAGTAAAAATTAACGTAGTTTGTGTCTGTTTGAGCAAATGATGTCGTTTAACTCTTACGTTTCGTAAAAAGAAAAATATTATATACTTCTACAAGAAAGTTATTTCAAAAGAGAACCAATTTAGTAAAAATTCCAAAATGATACAACATTTGTTACTTTTCTATCTATAACAATCACTGCTATTTTTTTCACATAACAACTTCATCTTAAAAAATTCACTAAATCCCAAAATATGTTAGCTTTATTAAGTGTATAACGGTTGTCTAGTGCTCGTATGTCCGGTGGAAGGCCCCACAAATACGACGATGACATTTTGGATAGTCGGAAACTTTCTCAATAATTCAGATTGTTCAATTGAAAGAGCTACGAGTATGGTTTATCTCGTGTATTAAAAACAAACAAATTTCGTTAATATTATGTGCAACGTACACAAAGGCTTTTACCTTATGAGTACACTCCGATGCTCTAGTTTTGCAGAAAAATGTTGGTGAAAAATAGTGAAGATCCAGAACTCCAGAACAAAAGTTCTTGGATTGACGAATCCACATTTATAAAGAGATATTCAAACTTACATAGTTGGCACATGGAAAATCTGCGTTTAATGCGTGAAGATCGTTCCCAATTTTAATTTAAAATCAACATGTGGATCGGATTATTAAAAGGAAAAATATAATTGGACCGTTTGAGTTACCCAAAAGTATAAATGGAGCCAAATACTTGAATTTTCTTCGAAACAATGTCAGACCTTCTCAAAGATGTACCATTCAATGTCTACAAGGATATACTGTTCCAATAAGATGGATACCCAGCGCATTATACGACCAGTATTTCGGCATGGAATACCCCGGAAGGGGGTTGGATGTCATGGTTTACTTTCATAGCCAGCTCGTTCTGTCGATTTCTTTTACTGGAGAAGCATAAAAGTTTATTTTAAACCAATCGAAAAAGTGACCGAACTGAGGCAAAGGATTGTTGAAGCAGTGGAGGAAATAAACTTAGCGAATTATTCCCGACTCATCAAACGGTGACTTTTAAAAAGGAGTAAAATCTATATACATTAGTGTCAACATTTATTTCGTTAATGTGAAACAAAGATTTTTTACGCTTTATTTTTAAATTTACGGCTTAGTTTGAGTTACATATTTAACGTACAGCTTTTTTAAAATGAAGTCATTTTCCAAAGGAAAACAAAATAGCAAATGACTGTTATGGATAGAAATGTAGTAAGTGTTGTATCATTTTGTAATTGTCACTAAATGGGTCATCTTTTGAAATAACTTTCTTGGAGTAGTATGTTATATTTTTCCTTTTTTGAAGCATCAGAGGTGTGACATCATTTTCTCAAACTACGCTAATTTTAACTAAACTATTAAAGGTTTTTGCTCCATTTGTGATTGGGATCAATAACGCGGCTGTGAAAGATCCTGTTAGTGAAAAAAACAAACACTGAAATTGGGGAATTTGCGATCCTAGAACCTAATAGTGTGATGATGTATCAACAGAGGTGTTTTTAAAATGAAGACATTCTGCAAATAAAAAAAAAATTCTTTATAATTGTTATGCATGGAAAAGATCGCTGTACCATTTTGGAATTTAAACTAAATGGGTCAACTTTTGAGAAACTCTCCTCGGGTTGTGTATAATAGTTTTCTTTTTATGGAGAAACGAAGTTAGGTGACATCTTTTTCTCAAACCCCGACTCACACAAACTGCGCTAACTTCAACTAAGCCAGCAATTTTTTTTGTCCATCTTGTGACTGTAGTTAATAATACGGCTATGCAAGATGACGTTAGTGAAAAAATCATCGTAAAATTGTGAATTGTGTGGCCACAGTACTAATGATGTGATGGAGGATATCAATGCTCCATATTTTCAAGAATGTGCACGTCCTCACTTAACCAAGTGCTAGGGAGTTATTTTTATTTTCCCCAGAACAGACATGACTTTACCTTTCACCTTGTGCCCACTTATCGTTAAGTTTCAGGGAACCCTGTACATTCCGATTTTAAAGTTTAACAGTAAAAAAAATATGTACTTTTGGACTAACTCCTCTTAGGAGAACGCGAGGCTATTAATGATACATTTTATACTTCTGTATCACAGTCAAGTTACTAGTACGAAGTTCCAGTTATTTTTAATTTTCTAATTTATGTACCATTCCCTAATTCACATGTGTTCATTTTTTTCTGTATAAAATTTGGCTCCGTATTTTATCTTTTAAACACATTGTCTCAGTTTGATTTTACTCATTAAAAATTAAAACCTTTTAATTGAATGTCTCTCAGTTTTAGTCAACAGTGTTATAAATGGTATTAATGTTGTAACTTAACGCTTTAGGCTGCTTCGGCGTTACACAAAAGTCTCTCCACACCCATATTATGTCTCTAAAAATCTTGAGCCCTGGCAGATTTTGCGTACATTAGTTGACCCAGTCGACAGATCTTCGGTATATAATCAGGATATAAGCACATGATTCAATGGACTAAATTCATGTGACGTCATTAGTCATATGATAACTGAGCCACGTGTTTTCGGCCAATAAGTTCAAAAATTAATGCGACGTCATAATTATATCATAAATATAATCACGCGTTTCCAGCCAATTAGTTCATGTGTTCCACTGTTGCCAACTTTTGCTTTTTGCAGGAACTTTCTTTTAGAAAGTACATATTTGTCAACGATATAATAATGCACATAGTTAATCAAAATGCACTTAATTTAAAAGTATTCGTATAATGTAAGTATTTTTTTTTAATTTTGAAAACTATTTGAAGAATTTTAACACTTGAACTCTTTACCCAATCATATCAAATTTTAAATGTTATCTAAACTTTACAAGTTGAACAACTTAGTATGTCAATTTTTAATCAATGGTAAACACGTGACTGCCGTTATCACGTGACCATCATGAATTAAGTCCATTGAAACATTGCTGAATGGCATGTTTCAATTGAATGGGATGTTTCAATATTCATGTACAGGCATGAATAGTGGATTACTTGGGAAAAATTGTAATATATAACTTGATTGAAGTAAATTTTTATTTATTTACCTATGATGCAATTTCTTTTTGTTCACTTACTCGAACATATTCAGTCTATTTCCATTGTACGCTCTGTCATAAATATTTTCTAAGCTTCCTGCTTCTCTTATTCCGGCTATATATAAGGCCATAATAGCAATGAACATTAAGATGAACTGGAAAACGTCTGACCACAAAACCGCTTTTAAGCCACCCTGTTGTAGAGAAAAATGCAGGTTTAGTTTTTTTCAGTGCATTTTTGGGTTACACATAAATTGATTTGATTTTTACTTAAATTATAAATTGATACAATATAATCAGTAAATTTAATACAGCAATTATACACTCTTTTACAGAGTAAAAACACCAGAAACACGTTCCTAAAAACTAATCGGATTATTTGAAAAAACTCGACACAAATTTCTTTGCATGAGTTACGTAAGTGATTAAATTTTCGGGGTAAAATAATTGCAACTTCAGTCATAGAGAGTGTTTCAACTAGAATTCAACAAAACTGGTAAAAATTAATTGACTACGGTTTACCTTTTCTCGCCGTCGGTGTTGTAGTTTCAGGAGACTTAATTGATGGTGTCTTTACGACGTTATTGAAGAGATTATAATCGATTGTGAACTAATTCAGATAATGTCAAGACGTAGAGACGTAGGAATATGTGAAGCTGGCTCGTCATACTGAGCAATAAGTCGCCACTTGCATCACTTAGGGCTGTACGCGGAAAGTTTAAGTACATCCCAAACCCCCCCCCCCCCCCAACCAAAAAAAAAAAAAAACAAGTACCTCGAAATTTTGCAATGCAACTTACTTCATGTTAAGTATGTGAAAGATGAAATTTTCAAGGGCAATGGCATTTAAAACTTCAGCTAATAGCTTCGTATAAAAAGGTAACAATTATGGACAGTTTGTCTTTTCTCCCTGATGGTGTTGTAGATCTCTAGAACACACCACATAATGCCATTACTACGTTGTCGAAAATTTGATAGTCAATTGGACAACTCTGAATGTGGTCGCATAAATGCAGGAACCTTGAAGCTGGATGGCGATATCGAGCAATAGCCCTAACCTGAACAGTATATATACTGACATGGATACTCAAAGGTGTTGTTACAAGGAATTTAACAGGAATGAAGACACCAGCTGAATAGAGTATTGAAATAAGAAGCATAATCAGATGATTGTGTGAGAGGCTTAAATTGCTCCTGTGTTATTGTCCGTTACCCATATGCTACAGCCTTTTCAACACAATTTGTGGAACCTCATACCATGTCATACAGCTTGGCTGTAGTAGTACTGCATTTACAGTGGCATTTAAACATTTGCTTTTAACCCCTCATCATTGATAGAGTCATCTAAAAGGTTGCCATAGCTGATCAACATGGCTGTTAGCAGAGTGGTATTGCATGACGTTCAGCGATGAATCCAACTTCAGTCTTGGAGCAGATGTTCATCGGATTCGTGTGTGGAGGAGCCTGATCTTGGGGTCCTAATCAGCCTGTTTACAGAGACTATACAGCTATTCTCTTGGTATGAAGGCGAGGAATATGATGACATGTTGTTTCTTACAATCTTGAGTACAAGTTTAACAGCTCAACGATATGTTGATGACATTCATTCTGAAGCCGGTTACTTTACCTTCATAGTATATCATCTTGAGACCCTTTTCTAATAAGATAATACTAGGTTTCCTACAGCTCGCATATTTCTGGAATGCCTTTGTGCTGTTGATACTCTTTATTTGCCAGAAAAGTCATCAGATATTTCACCATTTGTGCATGTACAAGACATGATAGGCTATGAGATTTGAGTACATCGAAACGTTACAACACTGCAGCAACAATTGAAGAATATCTAGCAGAATACACGGAAGTTAGAAATCTTGATTACTTCTTACATAAGCATGCATTGCCATCTAGGTGGGATTTTTTATTTCTATATTCAATGTACATTGGTTAGCCATAGATGAGCCTATGGCTATGAAATTTAATTGCTTCATTTTTCGTGTATGAGCTTCACATATGTTTAATTTCAATAAAAACAACCTCTTTCTTTATAATGACTCGTTTCTTAAAAATTATAATTATTGCTATAGAGTGTACAATGGTCTTCACTCGTGATCTATGAGATACTTGAAAGTACATTTTGACGCCATTTTTTCTCAGAAAATTTCAAAATGTTTAATTTAAAACGATGTGATATTTTCCAAAATTATATTACATGCATTTACCTCAGAATTTTTCATTAGATACTTAGTATTTACCCCAATTTAAGATATGTGATCAATAAAACATGATATTTTATAACATTGTTACGAGTAACTGATACAAAAATTTAACACAGCATTAAGAAATATTTAGGCTTAAAAAAAAAAAACTATACATTACCTTTAACTAAATTATCTGTTTTTAATGCTTTAATTCAAATCACACACTCAAAAATACAATAATTTAATATTGTTTCCAAACATTATGAAAATATGAATGCACAATATCGATTAATTTAGAAACATTTTTACCATACGAACTCCACAGTTTTAATTGCTTTTTGTTTGCGAAAATTGCTTTTTTGTTTTTACATTATTTAAATTGGGGAGCAATATTTCTCCCCCCAAATGGGTTGCATATTGGAAACCTTTACAGATACGGCAAATCCCCAAATGTGAGATCTGTTTCATAGTGGGGCCATCTATAGTGGCGGCTCTCTCTACCAAACTTTGAAGCTTGAATAAATTTTAATTCAAACTCTTGTCGGATGCTAAATATTGCCGAGATTTAATTTTTCCGAGAGTACCAGAAACCAAATTTATACTCAAGGGATCTTTAACATGACACATAATCATATAGCATGAGTGCATACGATTTTCGCATCCTGAAAATCTATCGACTCCTGCCGGGATCGAACCTACCACCTTGGGCTTACGAAGCAGGGGCATGCCACCTCTAAACCAGTGAGCTGATAGGGATGCAATGTGATTTATTTTGAATGAATACCGCTTTAAATAGGTCATTGGCCCAAATGTTATGATTCTGAACCAAATAACGCGCTGCATGAAAACATTGAAAAAAGTTACCTCCAATGTATAACAGTCTCTATCATTCAACATAACTATTTTTGGTAGATCAACCAAGGTTATCTAATATATTCTACTTAGTAATTGTATTGAACACCTACCATTGCACAGTAAAAGGTACAAATAGCACCAAACACTATAATCGATAGTTCAATGGACAAATCCGTGACTGCATTGAGAGCAAGAACTGGAGCGTACAGCACTGAAGACATGTAAAGCACCTGCAATTCACAAATTATGTATAAGATGAATATGTATTTGTGGAAATTTTTTATTCACGCTAAGAATAACATGATAATCTTTTTACTTACCATTTGCAAGATGAACAACGCAGAAACAACATATCTGGTAACCTTTCCGTAGCGAACTTCTAAAAACTGTAATTGTATTAAAGTGTTTGATTAATAATGAATTTAATTTATACAGAGCATTTGAATAAAATAAGTTAGCATTAAATATACGCCAACCTTTCTTTTTGCACGCCCTTTATTTTTAAGTATGCAGTAGATCCCCCCATAACACGGTCGAAACGTTTCGTGTAAAATGTAGTCACACAAATACTTGACTTTAAACACAGTTTAATTGATAGTATGTATATGTACACACTAAGGCCCAATGGTCGAGTGTTAGCGTATCGCGCTTCCACTTAATTCCCGGGCTGGGCAAGGTCACAACTCAGCCTTTCATCCCTACTGCAGTGGGTCGATAAATGAGTACCAAGCTTAATTGGGTACACGCACTGGGGGGTCTCGCTTCAGACTGACCACCGGGACATCTGCTCATGTACCTTAGTTCTCAATGGTCACGTATACTGCGATCAGCACAGTAGGCCCTGGCCCTCATGGGCTGTTGCGCCACTGAGTTTGAGTTTCTATGTATATGCACACTAGAGATAACATGCATTTCCTCTGGATCAGGTGTGACCAACATGGCGAAGCTAATAATTTAGGTCAGACACTGAATAGAAAATTGATAAAAAAGCAATTTTTCGCAATGTTTATGACAAGACGATTGCGTTATGTTTAAATAGCGAAAAGATGACCTACCATGCAAAAAAATTGGTCACCTCTACACTAGATGAAAATCGGGTTTCAATACTAAAAAGATTTATTTCCTAAAACTTTTTTCCCCTCTAATTTATATTGAATAAAATAAATCATACGGTATAAAAAATTTTTTCAGGCACTTTTTATGTGTATCACAAAAAAACACACTGAAACGATCCCTTCTTTAAAATTGGTGTTTACCCGAAGTTTGAGAGTACAATGACACGTTTAGCATTTCCAGCCAAAAGTTATGTAAATTATTGGATGTAAAACGTAAAATGAAATCGCATAATCATTCTCATTCTTTTACCTTGTTATATACCGTGGTAGCCTAGTGGTCACAAACTCACAGCTGGCGGTGTCGAGTCGAATGTTCAAGCCCTGATGCCACTTAAGACTGGCTGTGCAGAGGAGCTGAGTGGTATTGGTATTGGATCATGGCTTGCCTTGTCACAAGTTTGAACCCAGTACCACTAAAGACCCGCCGGGTAGGGCAGCGATGCACGTTAAATCTGTCGAAAGCTGAAA
>BMAV01025745.1:173882-218951 GCA_019973955.1 Trichonephila inaurata madagascariensis
CCCCCCCCCCTTTTACACGATGGGTCTTCAGCGATATTAGGCTTAAACTCATGACACGCAGGCCACGAGTCCGTTACCTTGACCACTAGGCAACAACGGCCACTTATCGTTATCCGTAGCATTGAGTGCGATTTGGTGCAGTTCCGCCTCAATTTTGAGGGAGAATACCCTGAGGGTGATCAGGGTCACCCGCCTCTCTCTATCCCTTCCATTCCACACACGAGAGGACTTGTGGCTTGAAGGCTATTTAGAGCAGTGTTCTCAAACCTTTTTATCGCTGCGGACCGGTCAACGTTTGTTAATTTTACCACGGCCCACTGAGGTGGAGGACGTTGATTGTTTATATTTTGGATTGTTTTGATTTAATTTAAATTTAAGTGTATTTAATCGTGACTTCAGAATAAAATATAGCTACACCAAAAAATGAATATAAAGAGATTTAACAAGGAATATAAAGTGATTTTCATAAAAAGTAGCCCAAACACAAGAAAAGTACACCACAGTAAATAAAAGGGAAACAATTTAATGTTTCTTGTGTGGACCGGTACTGGTCCATGGACCACTGGTTTAGACCACCCCCATGCTGCAAAGATACCCGTTTACAAACATCCATGCCTTCTTCTGGATTCGAACCCGGGCCTTACGGCACAGCATTCAGCGTCACTATCCACTATACTGGATACACTATACTCTATATTTGCAAAACGTCAATGTAAAATGCTGTTGAGGTTTTTAAGAACTTTTTTGAAAAAGTAAATTATTTTCAGAGTTTTTTAAATCAATGCATACACGCTCTACCATATTAAAATGCTTTATTAAGATAATATAATTCAATGGACAATGGATAAAAAATACGAGAGAGAGAGAGAACTAACTCTAATTATCTTATATTACAGAACAATTAAATTTTCTGTGTTATTGATCTAAGTTTTCCTAAATATTAAGGAGACACTCTACGATTCAATTGACAAAAATTGGTTAAAAATTTTTTTTTCAGCCTAAATTATTTTTTGTATATTTTTCTATAATCTCACAAAGTTATAAAAACTATGTCCCCCCTCCCCAGAGTTAATGTTCATCACATCTTAACAGCAAATAAAAAACTTTAAACTGATTTATTTGAGAAAGAAAAAAAATCACTATATTTTTATTCATTTCAAATGTTTAGGTTTTTTTCTATTGGGACAAATACTCTGATATTTTTTTCTAACTATTGCTATTAATATATGTAACAAAAGTTGCTATACCTTTTTAAATCAGAGATACTTATTTTTAATAAAAATAATAGTTAAATTAAGAATTTATACATTTTTAAAAGAATTTTCAAAAAGCATTCATTAAAAATGTATTTAGCAAATATCAATCATATTATACCACAAAACCCATATTGCCTTTTGTCATACAAAATTCAACGTTATTACAAATCAAATTTCATATACGTCGATTATTGAAGGAGGAGTAGCATCTTTTTAAAATAACTTCATACATTTTTAAAGTTTTCTTAAAAATATAAAAAAAAATAGTTCTTAAGTTAATTCCGACTTAGATCAACAACGAAAAATTTTATTTTAGCTACTTTTCATTAAATAGTTACAATTAATATAAATATGTAAATCCATAGGACAGAATCACAACATTAAGGGGTAATTAGTTTTTTTAATTATCATTAAAGTATCGTATTGTCCTTTTAATTTCAGTCCAACTGAATACTTTAACACGTGAGAAAAAAAACCCTTTAAAATTTTTGGGCAAAGTCACCGGCGGGTCCCCGCCAACGTGGCTGAAATTTTTTTAAAATAATTAATTTTAACTTAAATTTTTTTATTCATTAAAATTTAAAATTATTGTTTTTATCCAAAATGATTTTTGCATAAAAAATTTTTCAGCTCAATTAAATTTGTTTTAAAAAATTATTTTATTAACGATTAAAAAAATTCCACTAAGATAAATAAATATACAAATAAAAATAAATATACAAAAATAAATAAATATAAAAAATATAAAAAATAAATAAATATAAAAGGCAGTGGAAAATAATAATAGGAATTGAAAAATTGAGTTTTTTTATTTTCGTTTTTTTGGGGACACAAAAATTTTGAACACAAAAACTTTTTTTAATAAATACATAAAAAGTGGGGAAACCCAAAAAAATTTGCGAAAACCCCATTGAATCAAAAAATTTTTAACATGCTCTTTAAAAAAATTGATTTTTAAAACAGGAAATGGAAAAAACTTATTGTAATTCTTTTTAAAAAGGGTTAACCGGGGAAAAAACCCCGTAATCCTTTTACCTCATACCCCTTTGGGGTTCCCCCACTGGAAGTACCGGGTATAAAAAAATTAAAAAAGGGGCTTTTTCCAATCGGAATCTAAATTCATTAAAATAGTTTTTAAACCATACCTATAAATTTCAGAGGGAGAACCCAACATAGAGACTGCAGATGTCATTGTAACGCTGATTGAAAAGGGACAAAAATTTTTTAGACTTTTTCCTGCCATAAAAAAAATTTTTTAATTTTTTCTTAGTTCCAAAGTACCGGATTTTTACCGATCCCCAAAAAAATTAAAGGCTTAGAACAATGGCTCATAATCAGAAAATTCCCTATAGTATTTATAAGCCATTTTTTAAAAGACGTTAAGGAAGACTACCCTTTTTCGGGGCGGGAAAACCAAAAAAGATTCAAAATTAACAGATATTTCTGAAAGTTCTTGAAGGCATTTCAGATTATAAAAATGTGGGGTAATTACCCGTAATTTTGTTGCCGTGGGCTGCGGGTGACTTAATTTTAAAAAGCGACGACGGAAATTTTTTTGCTTTTCCCTTTTTTTAAAAGCTCTTTTCCCCTGTTTATGGGTTTGGGGCTCATAAAAGCTTTGAACCCCAAAATTGGCACCCTGAGTATATTAATTGAAAAACTTAATAACGCAGGTTTTTTTCCCCCTTGGCGTATAAATTCAAAGTTTTTTTCTTGGTATAAATTTATTATCTTTCAAACGAGCCCAGGTTGGGTTTTAATACCCCCCTCAAACGTCTTTTTTATGTGAATACGTCTTTAAAATTGCTTCATAAGGGGGGGCAATTAAAACCCCAAAAAAAAACAAAAAACGGGGTACAGTTTATTGTTGTAGCTAATATCTATCATCATCCCATCCAAAAAATTTAATTCATCACTGGGTAGCAAAAATCAAAAGAAACATTACTCTAAAGTTTTAATCATCCGGGGTGGGTTTTAAAAAGCCCCACATTTTTTAGGTCGTTTTTCCTGCGGGCGAGATTTTCATTTAGTACCTTTTTACTTTTTTGAAAAATGACTTTCTTTTTTGTTTTAATCGTCAACTCTCATCAAAAAGTATGCATGGCCCGGGAGCCAGAGTGATGTGGTATCGGACCGGGCTTGCCTTGTCACGAGTTTGAACCCAATACCACTAAAGACCCGCCTGGGAGCGTGCAAAAATCTGCCGGGGCTGAAACGTCCCCCCGTTGGCGTGGTGTGGTGGGTTTGGGGGGGGTGCCAAACCAGGGTGTCCCCGTCACTTTTTCCGGGCCAAAATTTTGTTGGGCCTCGGAAAAACCCTCTGTAGCTGAACGGGGCGACGTTAATTTTTCAATCAATTCCATCAAAAAGAAAGATTGTATATAAAACATTAGTGTAAAAAAAATGACAGTAAATTTAATAAGGGTTTAAAAAAAAAAAAAAAAAATTATCAAAAAATATATAAAAGTCGGCCTATCGCACAAAAAGCCAAATCTTTAAAAACAGAATGCTACGATTGGAGTGCGGGAATATTAACGTGGGACTGTTTAGCAACACGGGGGTTTTTTGGGACGGACCTAATTTTGAACCACGGTCAGTGACGTGGGACGACACCTGAACGGCATCCCTCTCCTACACCACACCAGGAGGACATTTCAGCTCTCGACAGATTTAACGTGCATCGCTGCCCTACACGGCGGGGCTTTAGTGGTACTGGGCTCGAACTCGTGACAAAGCCAGCCACGATCCGATACCTATACCACTCGGCTACCGCGGCCCGGGAGGACGTTTGAGCTCTCGACAGATTTAACGTGCATCGCTCCCCTATACGGCGGGTCTTCGCATGCGGCTGGAAAGGGATTCTCAAAAGCAATCGAATGGTACAAATAAAACACCTTATGACCGAGTCAAGCAGTGCCGGGAACGTAAGAGAATGAATGCGGCCGAAAGGATCAACGATGGTGCCGGTATATCTGCAGCTGGGGCAGTTCAAATTATGTAAGTGGATGATGAAATCTCTTCTATATTAACACCGGACTCTGTAGGCAGCGATTATGTACGATCGTCGTTTATGAAGACGCATTGAGCAGCAGCTATTGCATGTTTCACTGCGACGTTTGTCAACGATCTATTCGGACATAAGTGTGATGTGTGTGATCGACTATGGTTTCTGTGCGCTCATTGAAGCTAACAAAAGAAAAACACTTACCGCTGCTTAATAATACTTTTCTTGAAGAGCTAGGGGCTGACTTTAAACTACGATACTTGTCAAAATTCACTGGATTCGGACATAGCACCCACGTTTTCATGTTTAAACGGATTTATGTATCGAGATGAGTACCAGAACCAGTTGGCCCAACATCCGTGCCGACACTAGTCACCAAAGTAAAAATGTTTTGTGATAGGGTTCTCTCCTGATCAGCGTTGTCTTATATTTATCACCGCCATTAATGCACAAAGCTCGGTCGCGCACTCAGAAGACATCTATACTGATTCCATCATCAACTGATCTGATTATTTGGCAATCAACGAGATTTGGATGGAAGAATCCATGCTAGTGAATGTGCCTGGTTTTAATCTGAGATCTTATTGTAATACTGTTAAGCGCAGAAAAATTGCAACTACATCATCGGTGGTGGTATCGTCATCATCAAATCGCACAAAGCCGGTGGAGTCTCCACAGTATATTGCAACATCAATGGCTTCACTGATTGTAATAGAATTAATATTGACATTTCGGAAATTAATTTGAGAACGAAAGACGCAAAGGCTGGTGATATCTGTCTAGTAAACGTCAGGTCAATGGCCTCTTCAAGTTCTTATTCAGGTGTGTGTGCATTTATCCGGGTACAGCATTAGCAGAAATTAAATTTTTATGTTACGATCGCTATTGAAATATCACAAAATCATCGCTAAAATTATACCCGATTACGATCCTGATCGTACTACACCAATTATGATAGTCGGAGACTTTAACGTTAATGTCCAACAAGACCGCTCATTGCTCGGCTTCATGCTCAGCGAGTTCAATTTGTTTTACATCGAAATTTTTTCAACAACGTTAGGTAATACCTGTATTGATTTAAAGTTTACCAGAAATATCGATGTATCCTGTCTGCCATTTGTTGTCATACTATTCATATCACAGATCTATAATTAATGAAGTTATACTGTAACACAGTAATTATTTGTTTACCGTAAAATCCAGCGTATAACGCGCACCTATACTTTCAAGCTGCAATTAAAATTTTTTTTGGTATATTCGCCGTATAACACGCACCCCCCTTTCTCATGAAGAAACCTGAAATGTATGTATTCAGTGCTCTTATGGTTTTGAAGTCATTTATTCGAGGTATTATTCCCCCTCAGGGGGCTCACCTTTAGGTAGGTACGGGTGTCACAATCCCGAGGTACCCTAGTGATCTTTTCCTTTTCCCAAGGGGTTTACTATCTTTGGTAAACACGGGTGCCACCACCCCGGGGTACCTCAGCGATCCTTCTCTATTTTCGACCCTCCATCTTGTCATCCAATTTCTCCTTTTCCCGTCCAGACCACAGACCTATGAATGTTTGGCGCAGTATAGCCAAAACTGGCTCTTGCACCATAAAACACCAAGCTCACTCACTCACTCGAAGTATTATTTCAAGCTTTCGAAAAAAGGATACTTTTAGAACTACAGCATTCTTTTAGATCCCTTTAGGCTCATAAGGAAAGTCATTTCTTTCACATAAACAATATTTCAATCTATATAGAAGTCGAGTTTTTTCTAACCTTATTTTTTTTAAAAAATTTTAAAGCTCTTTTTTTTTACATACCCGGCGTATAACGCGCACCCTAAATTTAGATTTTATTTTTGTAATAAAAGTGCGCGTTATACGCCGGATTTTCGGTACTTGATTTCTTTCCTGAACTCGTTGAAAGGAAATAGTTGCTGTAATTAACAAACAAAAACTATGGAAACCCGGAGGACTTCTTAGTGTTCAAACATGATTATGACATGCATAAATAATAATATTTATATATAAAAAAAATATAAATATTATTATATCACGTAAACTTACACTGCCGTGTCCATGACACAGCCATAGCCTCTTTTTTGTGCAATAATTAACTTAAATGAAAATTTAAAATGACCCTATTTTTAATTCCGCTATTTCGAGATTTCAAAGTAATCACCGTAGCTGAGTGGTTATGGTGACGAATTCGAAGCCCACGTTGATTTTGTCAATTTATAGATTCGAATCTAATACTACTGAAGACCAACAGTGCAGAGGGCCGATGCACGTTAAATCTGTCGAGATTCAAAGCCCTCATGTTAGCGTGGTGTGGAAATTTGGAGAGTGGGTTGACAGTTCAGGTGTCATCCTTTTACTAGACTAAGGTTCAAAATCTTGAGATGTGTCACCAATAGCCCTCGTGCAGCTTGAAAGTGAGGCATTAATAAACAATCAATATTAGTCGAGACTAGAAAAATACAAAATGAATAATATTACTAGAATGATTAGAAGTGTTATCGATGTGTGGCATTTGGAGGCTTTAATGTAAAAACTGACTCAAATTTATTTCAAGCAGAATCATATTCATCCTTTATTTTTCTCTCAAGGAAACGTTTTTGTATCGCGGTGTAAATTACAATGCATTTTTGACAATATCCGATAAAACGATAAATTCTCAATGCCTGGAGCTCAAACCATTATAATTCAAGAACCTTTATATTTAAAATTTTTTTTATTGAGTTTGTATCTTTGGTACCTCAACACAGTTTGAAGTTATGAGTTCATCACAACTTCAAACTGTTTATTTTTATTCGCATCCTAACAGCAAATAAAAACTTTCGACTGATTTATTACAAAAAAAAAAGCCCTATTTTTTTTAAAAAATTTATTTCAAATGCTTAGGTCTTTTACCCATTGGGATAAATAGTCTCATATTTTTTCTAACTTTTGTATTAATATATGCAACAAAATTTGTTGCCCATTTTTGAATCAAATGGATACATATTTTTAAAAAATAATTAAATTAAAAATGTATACATTTTTTAAAGAATTTTCAATAAGCATTCATTAAGAATGTATTTTGCAAATATCAATAATATTACCATAAAGCCTACATTAACTTTTGTCATACAAAATTTGATGCTATTACAAATAAATTTCATGTGTTTACGTCAGTGTTTCTCAAACTTTCAATGCTTACGACCCAATTTTCAATAATTTTCGTCGCGCACTCTTCCATAGAATGCCAATATATTGAATTCAATAATAATGTGCTTTGACACTAAAGGTACAATACGCGACTTTAATTATAATCCGTACAAATTATCAAGATAAGTATTAAATTTTCTATATGACAAGTCCGTCGAGTAACTGATAAGCATAAAATTTGTTCTTAACTATGTAATGATGAATTGTGGATGAAATGCATTATAAAACACTGATGCATTTTATTAAGTATATTATATCACACAGTGTAAATATGTATTTTATTTTTTATGTCAGAAAATATATTTTTTTTCTTTTGCTTCCATTTAGTAAATTAATATCTTTTAAAATAATCTTTTACATTCGACTGTTCGAAATGCTCGGGCCCCTGTAGGCCTTCCTAGAGCGCGCGCCCCACAGTTTGAGAAACGCTGGTGACGTCAATTATTGTAGGAGGAGTAGTATCTTTTTTAAAATCACTTCTCATGAATTTTTAATATTTTTTTTAAAAAATGTAAATGGCAAGCTTTTTATAGTATTTTGAATACAAAATTTGTTTTTGATAGGGGGCAACCAAAATTCGTGTAAACCATTGAATCAAAGAATTTTTTACCATGTTCTCTTAACATAAAAATAAACAATTCTTTTTGGAAACAGAGGAAATCAAGCTTATTGTCATGCTTTAAGATATCCGACTACGTTCGGAACCGTGATTTTACAAAAGCGTATAAATGGATAATATTTATGATATTTAGTGTCACTTAGATTATAAAATAGATATAAAATTGTTTTGAATAGTTTCAATAAAAATTTTTTAAATTTTAAATATTTTGAAAAAAAAATGGAAAAAGAAGGGTTTTTTTCAACATTTTTTTTAAAACCATTATAATATTTTACCTGTATAAAAGCTCAGACCTCTGTACAGGGGCTCATCTAGGGCCCAAAATATAAAATTTAAAAAAGGGTTTATCCATTTTTTTTTACGGGAGGGAGCAATTTTAAAAAAAATGCCGATAATTATTTCTAGGTTGTAACTCTGAACATAATGTAAATTTTTTAAAAAATCGTAGTTGAGCTTCTGTACAGAGGTCTGAGCTATATACGGCAAAATTTATTATAATAGAAGCATT
Organism: Trichonephila inaurata madagascariensis; assembly: GCA_019973955.1. Taxonomy (NCBI): domain Eukaryota; kingdom Metazoa; phylum Arthropoda; class Arachnida; order Araneae; family Nephilidae; genus Trichonephila; species Trichonephila inaurata. Next base: position 182,470 of record BMAV01025745.1, read on the forward strand.
TTAAAAAAAGGAGAACTTTTTTAAAATAGGTTTTTTAAATTCATTTTTGCCGAAATATTATTTTTAAAATTTTTTTGTAAAATGCTTCTTTTAAACGTTTCTAATAAAAAGTGACACTAAATAGTTACCCTTTTATCCTTTTCACGTTCGGCTTGTCGGTCTTAAAAAAATTTACATTCTAAAAAAGAACCTAATCAGTTTTTACCTCCACTGTCATACCCACACTCGAAGTACACAGGTATGAGCAAATAAACAGCAAGGACTATTCCAATCGGCATTCCTAGGTTCCCGATGGGTTGTAAGCCATACCTATAAATTTCAGATGGAGAACCCAACATAGAGATTGCAGATGTCATTGTAACGCTGATGGATAAGATTACTGGAAATTTAGACATGTTTTTCCCTGCCATAAAATAATCCTTTAATGTTTTTTGCTTATTTCCGAAATACCGGACTTTAATACCAATACCTGCTGAAATTAAAAGCGTTAGAACAATGGCTACATAATCAGCAACTCCTATATGATATTTATAAGCCATCTTTTAAAAGACGCAACGAAGACGGGGAATAGCTTTATTCTGCTGGAACTAAAAAGATTCGGAAAAATTAACAGATATTTTTGAAAGTTCTTGAAGGCATTTCAGATTATAAATTGTGTGATGAATTTCCTCGTAACTTGTTGCCGTGGGCAGTGAGTGAAATAAATTTCAAGTGATTAAAGTTAATTTTGCGCTAATTGTATTTAACAGCATCCCTTTTTCCTGGTTGTGCTCTCAGGGGGGGAAAAGCCCGAATCCTTTATCATCCTGCTTATAAATACGAAAAAATTATACTGTCGATTTTTTCCTCATTTGGATATAAATTTTGCTTTTACTTGGTATAAGTTTACTATTTTCCAAAAGAGCATGTGATTGGTTATTAAAATCTTAACTAAATGACTTTTTTGTGCAATAATTGACAAATAAAAATTTTAAAAGAACGTATTTTTAAATCCGTTATTTCGGGATTCGAAAGTTACCAATGTAGCTGAGTGGTTATGGGCACGAATTCGAAACCGGCGTTGTTTCTGTCAACTCATAGATTCGAATCCTAGTACCACTGAAGACCATCCATGTAGAGGGGCTGATGCACGTTAAATCAGTCGAGGTTGAAAGTCCTCGCGTTGTCCCGTTCAGGTGTTATCCTTTCTCAGTAGCGTTTCGGAGAAAATTAGTGCCTCTACATCAAACTCAGGTTTTGGGCCCCATTTTCAAATATGTACTTACTGTCAGTTAAACTTTGGGCCCTCTAGAGTCCCTGCCCCACCCTCAATGCAGGGGTGCACGTTAGGCCACTGTCCTTTCTCTAAACTAAGTTTCAAAATCGTGAGGTATGCCATCAATAGCCCTCTTGCAGTTTGAATGAGTAAGTGAATATTAACGTCGCACTGTTCAGCTATACGAGGGCTTTTGGCGACTGACCTGGTAATTTTGAACCATGGTCAAATGACTAGGACGACACCTGAAATATCCCCCCTCTCTTAACTACCACACTACACCAACAGAAGGACATTTGAGCTCTTGACAGATCTAACGTGGATTGGCTCCCTACACGGCTAGTCTTTAGTGGTACTGGGCTCGAACTCGTGACATGCCAGCCTGATCTGATACCCTGACCACTAGGCTACCGCGGTCACTCGTGCAGCTTGAAAGTGGGGCATTTATAAACGATCAATCAGTCAAGACTAGGAAATTTTAAATTGAATAATAATAGGACTATGATGATTATATAGAAATTACTGCTATTTGTTATCAATGTGTGGCATTTGGAAACTTAACGTAAAAAATGTACCATTAAAAATATTAAAGCTTCATACATCTTCAGTTAAGGTATTCATTTTTCTTTGAAGTACTCCTTTCTACCTTCCGATCTAAAAATTGAACGGAGAAGAAAGAAATGAACCCGTATGTCTAGGGGTAGAAGTTTTTAGAAATTTCGGATTCTAAAAAAGGAATTTTAATGACATAAATTACAGAAATCCCAAGGAAACGTTGACGTCAAGGGGAGAGTCAGGGGGAAAAAAAAACCGTTTTAAAAATTCGAAAAAAACCTTCAATGCCGGGTTATGGATTTTAAAAATGACATATTTATGAAATAAAGGTTTTTCAAAAAGTTTGGTGGGTTTTATAATTTGAATTTTAAAATAATTTCTTATGTTTTTAATTTTTAAAAACAATTTTTTTAAATGGTTGAAAAATATTTAAAACGAATAAGCCTTTTATAACAAGCAGTCCATCAGATTTTTTTTCAATAAATTAAAGAATTCTTTTGAACTTAATGTGTCATAAAAAAGAGTAGGATGAACAAATCTTAGGACTCGTATATCTATTTCCGGGAAACGTCATAAATTTATCCTTTTTTTTTTTTTTTCAGGAACGTTTTTTTTTGTGGTTTTAAGCTACAATCAATTATCCAAAATCCGATAAAGCGATAAGTTCTCAATGTGACTGGAGTTCATACCATTACAATTCCCGAATTCTTAAATTTAAAAATTTTATTCATTGCGTATATATATATATATATATAACTTTTATGGGGACCACATTAGAATGAAAACTTGACTCTGATTTTTTTCGGTTTTTTTTTTGGGAATAATTAATTGGGAATTCAGAAAAAAAATTTGACATCATTTCATTTATATTTTGATAAGTTTTTGTGATTTTTTTCAAAACATTTCAGCCAATAATAACATAACGCTGTGATATCCTCTGAAGGTTGTTAATATAGTTATCCAATTGCGTGCAGTGTATCCATTCCGATTTTCATCTGAAAAAAAATCAAAAAGGTTTTGATTTTACATTAACAACTTATTCTCTAAAAATATGAACCTCAATGCAGGGGGAAAATAATGAAAATTAAAAATTTTGCAGGCGTTGGAAAAATTTACTTCGATTTTCACGATTTCCCTCCTATAATTATGCAAAGAGAAAAATACCCTTAAAATCATGACATCATCTCATAAGGTGGTTCATATAATTTGTAATTTTATAAAGAATCATGCTATCAATTTTCATAACAATCTGTTCTATACTTTTTGTGTTAGACTGCACGAAAATATGAAAAAAGTCATTTCTTGATAAACGCGCTTGAAAAATAAATTCTCAGAAACTAGAAATCCAAGAAAGTTAACATCATGTAAAATGCTTACTGATTTAATCGGCGATTCCAGCACCACACAGCAATCCTTCTTCCTCATAGACTTCGTTAAGCGCTTGCAGTAGTGCTTTCCGAGCTTTGCAACCTTCCTTCGATTTCAATGAACTACGTCGATTCTGCCGGCTCACACGCTGGTTGTGGCCGCGGTAGCCGAGTGGTATAGGTATCGGACCGTGGCTTACCTTGTCACGAGTTCGAGCCCAATACCACTAAAGACCCGCGTTGGCAGCAATGCCGTTAAATCTGTCGAGCTGAGACGTCCTCCCGTTGGTGTGGTAGTTAGGAGAGGGTGCCAGCTCAGGTGTCGTCCACGTCACTTGACCATGGTTCAAAATTACGTGGTCCGTCACAAAAGCCCTCGTGTAGCTAAACAGTGCGACGATAATAATCAATCACACGCTGGTTATCCAATTTTTCGGCGTAATTGAAACTTTGCCTGTCTATTACAATTCCTGCCTCGTTCATAACTATCAGAAGGGAAGAATTTCCTTCATTGAATAAACCCGCTGCTAAATACGATGCCAATTCAACGATTTTTAGTCCGGTTGATTGATTGAATATTAACGTCGCACTGTTCAGCTACACGAGGTCTTTTGGCGACGGACCACGTAATTTTGAACCATTGTCAAGTAACGTGGACGACACCTGTGCACCCTCTAACACCACATCACCATCGGGAGGACGTTTCACCTCGACGAGATTTAGCGTGCATCGCTCACACGATGGGTCTTTAGTATACTGGACTCGAATTTCGTGACAAGCTAAGCCATGATCCGTACCTATACTCGATAACTACCGCGACCACGATAGTCCGGAGTGCAAGTGTTTAGGAGCTAATAGCCAAATAGTGGAATTAAAAACTTTCATTTGCATTTTGTGTGTGGCCTCCTAAACATCCCTCCAGTAAATCCTCCCCTGACAAATCTGAGACTACCTGAGTTAGTGCTCTGCCCTATCTGTGCTCGAGCCTGTACTCCATGTTCACTCGGTTCTATGCTCATAAAACCTAAGCGAATGCGAATTTCGCTTTGAAATTTTGACAGCGTATTCTTGAATAGTTAAGCTAACGATTTACGTAATAAAATAAAAATCGGATTTTTTGAACCTCTTAATGTGGTTTCCCCCTCCTAACACCTCAAAAGTTTGTGGTTCAAAACTAGTAAAGTAAATATCGATGATTGAGAGTGCATCATTCATAACTCAATTTTCCGTTATACAGGGTGTCACAAGGTTATTGGAGCAAACTTTAAAGGAAGGTAGGAGACTGATTGATTGATTGAATATTAACGTCGCACTGTTCAGCTACACGAGGACTTTTCGGTGACGGACCACGTAATTTTGAACCAAGATCAAGTGACGTGGACGACACCTGAGCTGGCACCCCTCTCTAACTACCACACCACACCAACGGGAGTACGTTTCAGCTCTCGACAGATTTAACGTGCATCGCTGCCCTACAGGCGGGTCTTTGAGTGGTACTGGGCTCGAACTCGTGACAAGGCAAGCCACGATCCGATAGCTACACCACTCGGCTACCGCAGCCGGAAGGTAGGAGACATCGCAAGGATTCAGTTTTGCACGGCAACCCATGGTCTGAAGAGTCTTCTTACAGCATTAAGTGGCGTTGTTCACAAAAGCATTGAAGAAACAGACCTGCATTATCGCAGTCATTTGAGTAGTCACTACTTGCAGAGGAGTATGGAACTTTTTAGGAACACTGAGCTAGCACATATGCACTTATTTACGGATTGGTAGAAGGAAATGCTCGAACAGCAAAAAGATTGTATCGTGAAAGGTACCTACACCTAGAAACGTACAGGACTGCCGGATGTTTTCTAATTTGCATTATTTTTTTGTGTATATGGATGACTACGAGGTAATAGGCATAATGAAGATGGGCCACGAGTGACTCGAGCTCCCAGCATGGAATAAAAGGCGTCGGATACCGTGCTAGGAATCCGAGTACCGAATCCGAAAACCGCCGCTGCTCTCGTATGAGGATCTCAAAGTAGTGTACATCACGTTTTGCAATTTACACCCATACCATTTTCAGAGTACCGCCACAGCACATGTAATATCTTTGATCTATAAATATTTCAGATGGCACAGTCTAGTGTCACTTCGTTTCTTGTTCCTGTCATACTACTTTCCCATGACGTTTCACACCATTGACGTTTCAGTGGCGTAACATTGCAAGGGAGGCAGGATCTTAGGGGCCCAAAGCCTGATGTTGTGGTGGCCCAAAGTCTGATGTTGGCAGCAGCCAGGCTTTGGGCCCTCTAGAACCCTGACTCCCCACGATGAGGGGGCGTACGTTACGCCACTGCAGGGGTGCCCCTTATATTCTCCGTTACGCCACTGTCTGATTTGCAAATCTGAATCCTTGTGATGTCCCTTACCTAGGATTATTCCAATAATCCTTGAACACCCGGTATATAGATAATATTCAAATAATGATTAAAAATCTTAATAAAAGACTATAAAATCCCAATAGAGATTTTTATCTATTTCTTATTGTGCGTGCAGTCTATGAAGTTCTGGAATCCCAGTCAATCGAATGTCTGAAGTATTGAGCAAAAGGGGACGATTGGACCAATTCAGCGTGATAAGCAATCCCTTCGATTCGTTTTGTGTATGCATACAAATCGGCAAATTATCCAGACTGTAAACTCCACCGGTATTTGCTGATTTGATACTCAGGGTGCAACGTACCGGCAGCCGCACCCCGGCGTGATTCATAATCAGCACACGTTTTAGTCTACTTGGCCTCAATTGCCGCCTCCGCTTTTAATTTATTTCTCGATCAGTGTAATCACATTTTATTTCATAATAAACTTCAGATTTCAGGAAGTGGTGTAAAGAATTTAGCAATAAAATAAGGCTGCGGCAGAGACGGTATTCGTACAAAGGTATTTGGCTTGTTTTGGCGGTTCGTGCCGGTACGGCTCATGTTGCTGGAATCAGGAAAAGAAGCCGAGACAACTTCAGCCGCCGTGCTCCTGTATCGCACGATAAAGCATCAAACCAAACCGTATTCGCCAATATTGCTCGCCTACCTTGGCGAACATAAACAACTTGGCACCTAGCCCCACTGTATCAAATTAGCATCCCAGATGGAGTTACGCAGTCTGATAATTAGACCGACGATATGTAAATATCTGTTTTAAAATGCATTCTAATGCAAAGTTCTCCAGGAATTTTTTTTCAAAAAAAGAATCTATATCTAAAAGGAATATACCCTTACATATTGTTTTTGAATCTAAGTTATCATTAATATTTCTAGTTTTATGTCATCCATTTCTGACATTCTAGTACTTTTAAAAGATACGGAAACTAGCGTATATAATAAAGAAAAATAAATCCAAATAAAGAACAATGATTTCGAAATAGGGAGAAACGATGTTGAACAAATATATTTTCGTGTTAAAATAATTTATACTTAGGCTTGATTCAAGTCGGTGTGGTGACGTCAAAGTGCGCAGACATAAATAAAAACTCGTTGAAACAAAACATTTATTAACTTTCACAATAATCCAGCGACAAGAACGATATTTGAACAAGTGGAGTGAGTTGTATATTGCACGGTATTGTGTCAGGATCTACCAGGCAGCACATGTGGCGAGGGATATCGCAGTGCTGCCACAATTTGCATGTCATTTTAAGACTTGTAAACACACACGCTTGAATCAAAATATTATTTTTAAAAACTTCTCAAATACTTCCCAAAAGAATATTTTGATCATATATGATTTTGCTTCGAAAAATAAAATTTGAATTAAGAAACACATTCCAATAATAATTTCAGAGTGGTTTTTAAAAATATATTTATTCTTTTTGTTGCTTTGTTTTATGAAAAGATGTAAAAATACTTTTACACATCTCATTGTTATTGTTCTGATATGAGAAAATTTAACTCCTTAAGCGGTCAATTTTTTGCCCAAAATGTTAAAAAAACACAAATTTTTGTAGCATATAACCAAGTGTTATACTCAATAGAATGCAAAAGTGGAAGAATTTTATTTTAATATTCAAAAGTTTAAAGGTTTCACACAATTTTTTTACTCTACAATGTAATTGTGGAACACGAAAAACGCTCAATGTTTGCTTTTTATAAATATACTCTGTATGCTATGAAGAATGTTTCATATATCTTGAAAGAATTTCTCACATTTACAAAAAAATTTCATATTCACACCTCTTTTTCAAACGTGTTTGAATGTATGCACACACAATTTGAAGCATGGTGTAATACTAAATCTTATATTGCAATGGTACAGTGATATAAGACAATATCGGCCTTTTTGGATTATCTTTCCATTTTCATTCTCCTGCATTGCCCTATTCTTTATCGAATATTTTAAAGAATCTAAATTCTGCCTTCAATGAAAAATTCTCTCCTTTACCACAAAGAACATCCCGGATTCGAAATATTTCAATACCATGGATAAACTGCAAATCTTTTATACACTAACACTAATAATTTCACAAAAAGAATTAAAAATATATACAAATCAAAGATAGAAAGAAGAAAATATTAGTGCCCGCACAGCGCAAACTGTTGTGGCCAGCTTTCGTTTGTCCGTACGGGGTTGAAGTTTTTGTGTATATGTATGTAAAAACAGAGAGTTCAACAAAATATTTCTTTTTAATTTAAAAGAAGGAAAAGCAACTCAAAATTTTTTAATTTTAGGCAATAAAAATTATACTAATATTATATCTGTACTATAACTGGTTTAATTCGTTTTATACCACCGTGCCTCCCCTTCTGATGGGGGGGATGTACGGTTGAGTACCAGAAAAAGGGGAATGTACCGACGCTAATTAGGATGTCATTATTCTGACATTTTGTATCTTTTTTGGTCCAAAATCTTGTCACAGGACTTAGGCACTTTGAATCTGGAGGAATAACATCCGTTTTCCAATCTGAAAATTATGCATCAATAAATATCGTAAGGACATTTTAGATGTAATATATAGAATATGGTCAAAATTTTGAAAAGTGTTATCATTTTAAAGAAAATTAGAATGAAGTGAACAAAATTGCATCAAACAATCGTATGTTAAGATATTAAATTTCTTTGGATAAATTTCTTTCTTTCTTAATTTCTTCGTTCTTTCCATTTTTTTTTTGGGTATGATAAGGTAAAAATATGTACGGTGGATCGTAAAATTTACTTAACGTTTTTGGCCATGGATCTTGCTTTTAAATTCATGACGAATTATATGAGAAACTAGCGGAAGTACCTGTTCTTCACACGGGTTTAATTTTTCAATAAATAAAATTCAGCTTTTTTTGCAAAGGATAGAGCCATTGCAAGGCAGTGTATCCAAAAGTTAAAAATGATCTTTTCGTTAGTGTTCACATTGCAATTTTGCTTAACAGTTCAGATTAAAACTTCCTAAAAACATATATTTGAATGCGAGAGAGAAAATTAACATGTGCTAAAAGGTATAGTAAAATCCGGCGTATAACGCGCACCTATACTTTAGAGTTGCATTTTTTTATTTTTAGGTATATTCGCCGTATAACACGCACCATTAAAGTTCGTAAGAAATGTGTCATTTCTTTTAAATAAACAATATTTCGATTTATGTAGAAGTCTAATTTTTTTCTATGTTAATTTTTTTTCACATTTTTAATGCTCTCATTTTTATACCCGGCATATAACGCGCACCCGTAAATTTCGATCTTATTTCTTGTGTTAAAAGTGCGCATTATACGCCGGATTTTACGGTAAATATAAATGAAAGAATGAAAATATAAATAAAAATTGTAACAGAGAAGTAGTAACAGTAGTATATTTCTGCTATGGGAACTATGAGTGAAATAACATGAAATATATAAACCAGAAGAAAAAATTATGATAAACCCTTTCACTAAAATACTATCATAAATAACATATTAGGAAGCGTTCAACTGGAAAACAATTAAATTAGCACAACTGGAAAAAAATTAAATTAGTACAAACTAAAATTAAAAAAAATATATATCTAAAATAGATAACATAGGCCTACATTCTAATAAACCATTAAATTAAATTCACTATAGCATTAAATTAATATTACATGGGAAATGGTTGTGCGTGTGTAATGCTATCTAACATCTGTATTATATTTAATATAAAAAATTTAGATGTAATTCAGTAGTGAAAAAATTAAATTAGTAAGAACCAAAATAAAAAAAAACTATCTAAAACAGATAAAAAAGACTTACATTGAAAAAAAACCATAATGAACCTAATGAGAGAAATAATAAACCTTGTTGATAAAAAAATTAATTTTTTAAGCAATGCTTTGAATTTTTTGAACATGCATTATCAGGGGCAATTTACTGGTGGCTAAAGCAATGACCCCTTTGGTGGACATATTACTCAGTCCCTACTATTTTTTTTTTGACATTATTGTAACATTTGGGTTTATTTCCTTCTACTTTATTGTTTTATATTAATTAATTGTTTTTTTCCTTAAAAATTGGAATGATATACATTTTTTTATTTACGAAAACATACAAAATCATTTTTACGATATGATTTGCTTACATATTCAAAAATAATCTATCACACATCGCAGCATGTGCTGTATTGCTTCTCGCGGTGATCGTACCCCATATTATAGGTACTTTTCCTATACCAAACTGACACATCCAATTTGTCCATTGTATACATATTCTAATTTTAATAACAGCATAATTGTCTGATGATTTCTTTTATACTATTTTGTATCTTCTTATTTGTTGTATAATGTATATAAATTTCATTAACTTCTATGCATAACTTTTTGAGTTATCTTCATTTCTATGATTTTTCCTTAATTTATGATAACCATAATTAATGATATGATAACCATAATAATAATATGATAACCATTCATGTAATTAACCAATGACTCATAAAAAGGGTGTTTATAATTTTAAAATGCTTATATAAAGAACACGCAATGAGAACAAAAAAATTGAGAACATGTAGAGATTCATTGCTCACACATATGCACGCAATCGTAGTAAATTGGAGCAATAAATAAATAAAATTTTTGTTTCTTTTTCTGAAATATTTAGCTTAATGCAAAAAATTATTTTTTTTTTACAAAACATATCGTTGTAAATTTAAAAATTTCCCACATTCCTGATTTCAAATAAATGTCTTCAAATAAATGTAAACTTTTTTTTTATGTCTCTTATATAATGCACAATTTTTATAACTCCATTTAAGTAACAGAAAAGTATAATCTAATTTTTCCATATTATACATAAATGTATACCAATTTTTTTACAATTATTATAAAGTAAAGCGACAAAACTGGAGAGTTTTATTTAAGATGTGGAAAATCAGCTTAATAAAGATTATACTTAATCAACATGAATAGTCTAATAAAACTTGCTTATACCACTAATTTCTAAATTAGTTTCCACCTTAAAATTTTTAAACTCTTACCTGTAACAAAAAATAGCTATGAATATACAAAAAGGCGATGGTGAACCAGGTCTTTATCCAAAAGGTAAAGGTATTTTATTCAAAATAAATATGTCACTGTAAAAATACCACAAAAATAAAAAAAGAAACATCTAAAAATTCAAAGTTTTATTGAAGTATTAAATTTTCTATTAAAAGAAAAATGTCTTTCTTTAATGAGGTTTGCGATTACTACGCAATTTATTATTTATAAATAAAAATATTCCATATTATTGATTAAAAATTTTTTTTTAAATTTCAAACCTTTTCCAAAACATCTAAATCTTTAAAAATATTTTTTTACTGAACATTGATAGTTCACAATCGGAAGTTCTTTTTCCTTTAATTCCTCTGCATTAAAGATTAAATAACTGAGCTCATCACGCTACATTTATGGAATTGTAAGAATTCATTCCTTTAAGGAAGTTAATAGCTCACTGAAGCCTAGATTCTTCATTCTTTGAGGCATTCATTTTATATAAAGGAAACAATTTTTTTTTTTTAAACTCAAAAAATTCGGAAATGTTTTGCAGAATTCCATAAAATTTGAAATTTAAGTTAGTTTTATGATGTAAATCAGATGAGGCAGAGGCCAACAATTACAAATGAAAAGGTCATATAAGAGTATTTTTAAACTATTGGAATAAACACGGTAATGTACAAAGTTATGGGAAAAAACACATTTTCATTGGATTTTTTTTCAAAACTTTGCTGAACTATTTTTGAAACTGTTAAACATTGCAAAAAGATGTTTTCTTAATTGCAAAAATAGGACCTCTTTCTTGTAATACATACAAGTCAAGAAACTTGATAAGGCAGATGCTTCAAACACTACCACAAGTGGATTTAATTTTTCTTCTGTTGCTGATGATGGCATACGATTTACTTTTGAAGCTTTACAAACAAACAAAGGAAAAATCTTAGTGACATATTACAATCGAGATGATTTGAGAATCAAAGTCGACCATGCAAAGGTGAAATGTAAACAAGCCAGGCTGACCTTGTTTCCAGTTTATAGAATAAGTTCCCAGAATAGAAACATGTCAAACTAGTTGCATAGAGCCCAAAAGCTACAACAAGCTAGGATGACTACTATTTGGCTTTAACTGCAAGGCAAACAAAGGGTATAAAAGCAACTGAACTCTCAAACTACCTCTTAAGCTGTGTTTCAGTTCACGGGGTGCTGCTGGCACCAAGGCTTAATAATAAATAAGAATATCTGAAATAGTAAAAATGAGCCCATTCTAAAAAAACCATTAAATTAAATTCACTGTAGCATTAAATTAATATTACATGGTAAATGGATGTGTGTAATACTATCTAACATCTATGTATTACATTTAATACAAAATTTAGATGTAAAATACAATAGTAAAAAAATTAAATTAGTAAGAACCCAAAAAAAAAAAAAAAAACTATATAAAACATAAAAAAGGCCTACGTTGAAAAAAATCAATGAATCTAATGAGAGAAATAATAAACCTTGTGATAAAAAATTAATTTCTTAAGCAATACTTTGAATTGTTTGAACATGAATTATATAGAAAGTTGTCAAGGTCAATTTACTCATGGCAAAAAACAATGCCCCCCTTTGGGGGGACTATTACTGCACCCTATTTTTTTGACATTATTGTGACATTTGTGTTTATTTCCTTCTACTTTATAACTGTTTTATTTATTAACTGTTTTTTTTCTTAAAAATTGGAATGATACATATTTTTTTATTTACGAAAACATACAAGTTCATTTTTATGATATGATTTCCTTGCATATCCGAAAATAATTTATTTTGCTTAGTCTAAATATACATGTTAAGCAAAATTTAAACACTGGTTATCATAAACTAACGAAAACCTCACAAAAGTAGCGATAATTTGCCCCAAAATAAGGTGGTCTTAATGAAATTTTAATATATTTATTTAAGGTATCCGACTACGTTCGGTACCGTGATTTTAAAAAGGCGCATAAACGGATAATTTTCATGATATTTAGTGTCACTTAGATTAGAATAATGTAAAATTTTTTATTAAGGCATTTTGAAAAAAAATTATTTAAATACAATATTTCGGTAAAAAATTAACTTAGAAAACCTTTTTCAAAATTTTTTCCCTTTTGTAAAAAAATTTTCATTATAATAATATTTTCCCTGTATATACTCGACCTCGTCGGGGCTCAACTATGAATTTCGAAAAATTCTCATTATTTTCAGAGTTACAAACAATTAAAATATATAATTATTGGCGTTTCTTTCTTAAAATTTCTCCCTCTGTTGTCGAAAAAACATGAAAAAAACCCATTCTAAGTTATTTTTTCAAAAATTTAGGAGCCTCCCAATTGAGCATATACAGGCAAAATATATAATAAAACGAAAAAAAATTTTTGAAAATGGGTCATTCTATGTTCATTTTGTCAAAATATTTTACTTAAAAATTTTTTTTGTAATACTATTCTTAAAATAATTTTATATACATTTTTTTAATCTAAGTGACATAAATATCTAAATATTATCCATTCTACGCTTTTGAAAAACAGGTTCCGAACTAGTCGGAACCTTGAAAGAGAGTACGCCCCTTTTCTGGGCGATATTACATTATGCAAAAAAAAGTGGGGATGCACAGAATAAGTCATTGGAGGAGCAGAAAATGGATGTTTCAGAGCAAAGTAAGTTGCGGCCCGAGATTAAAATTTTGGAAAAGAAATTGTAACAATGGCTTCCAGGCATCATTTGACCGAAGAACTACAATGGCGAGCTGTTGGGAGACTAGAGCAAGACAAAGTTAGATAGAAGTGTCTAGATGGCTGAATGTGAGTTCGTTAATGATTCGACTTTGGCAACAACTTCTAACCACGGATTCGGCATCCAGGATGTTTAGGCAAGGACGGCTGCACGCATCACGGACCCATGACCCATTTTTCCAACAATCCCCCGAAGGGGTAGAACCGCCCCCATTTTTAACAGGGCTTTATCGCGACTTTCACTAATTGTCCTCTTGGGATTCTTTGGAGCCAGAATGCCAATTTTTTCCCAACTAACTCAAGAAAAGAAAGTGTTTAGGCAAATTAGGAATTATATATATTGGAAGGTTAGCATTCGTGAGGATCGCTAAGTAAGCTAAGTGAAGTGAGATAAATTCTAGAAGAGGAGTCTTCATTCGGGAAGTTGGCCTAACAGTACCGGTGTAGATAAGTCAAAAGTGGGCCCGAGACCAGCGGAGCATTCCCTAAGCCAGAGCCAGCCAGATTAAAGGTTGAATTTACGTTTTACGGACAGTAGCTGTTTACCCAGGAAATTGCGGTAAGCTAATTCATATAAACTATAAGGATAGTGTGGGTACTATTAAGTTAGGAATTAATATATAAATATAGATTCACACAGTTGTAAATTGCGCTTATTATCAGTAATACGTTTAGCGTCTACTCACTCGTGATCAATATCCTCCTAGAATAATATTGCCGTTGTATTATACATAAATTAAGATCAGAATAAATTGATTTTATTATGACTGAGTTTAGTGGTGCATCCTTTATTCCCTTAGAGTTAGGTCGCGTGGATAGTGGAGAGAGGGTATCCCCAACGGAGGGGATACCACAAGCTGAACTTAGATCCTCCCTCGCTTTTCAAGCTCCGCGCCCCACTCACGTTACGCCATAGGCGGGAACGTTTGCAGGCGGACACTAGACGTGTGTGATCAAAGGAGGGCAGTTCTTTTTATGGATGTGTCCAGGTTTAGCCTCGAAAACGATAGTTGGCATATTTTCATTTGGAAGGAACCTGGAACTCGTTTTCAGCCATGACACATTCGTGGAAGAGGATCATATGGATTGATTGATTGAAGATTAACGTCGCACTGTTCAGCTTCACGAGGGCTTTTGGCGACGGACCACGTAATTTTGAACCATGGTCAAGTGACGTGGATGACACTTGAGCTGGCACCCCTCTCCTAACTACCACACCACACCCACGGGAGGACGTTTCAGCTCTCGACAGATTTAACGTGCATCGCTGCCCTACACGGCGGGTCTTTAGTGGTACTGGGCTCGAACTCGTGACAAGGCAAGCCACGATCCGATACCTATACCACTCGGCTACCGCGGCCACATCATATGGATTAGGCAGTGTCTGTGTTTGGGGCGGTATCTCTGAGTGGACGCACAGACTTACATTTCTTTTCCCGTGTAAATTTTTATGCTCACACCACTGGCTTAGCTAGTCCTGAGTGGGCCTCGTATCAAAATTTCTGGCACATCCTTTTTGGGGGCCCTTAATATATTAACATATTTTCCTCAGATATGGTGGGGACCCTGTAGCTTGGGCCCCCGTATCATTTATGCGGCTGATACGGTAGTAGCTACGCCCCTGACTCACACCTATAGAGATGATATCCTGGATGCTTATGTGCATCCTTATGCCGGTACAATAGGTGTTGCTTTCGTGATACAGGATGAAAATGCGAGGTCTCACAGGGATTGCATTGTGGATGCTTATCTTGAGCAGGAAACAATTCAGTGCGTGAAGTGGCCAGCTCGATCACCAGACCTTAATCTTATCGAGTGTGTTTGGGACCCTCGAGGACGACGTGTAGCTGCTCTCAATTCCCCTCCTAGGACTCTCGCCCCGTTTCCAACTGCTTTTTAAGACCAATGACTCGCACTCCCTACAGAAAACAGACTGCATAATTGAGAGCATCACACATGGCAGCATGTTCTGTATTGCTTCTCGGGGTGATCGTACTCCATATATTAAAGGTACTTTTCTTATACCAAACTGATACATCCGATTTATCCATTGTATACATATTCTAATTTCAATAACAGCATAATTGTCTGGTGATTTCTATTTATACTATTTTATATCTTCCTTTGTGCCGTAAAATCCGGCGTATAACGCGCACTTAGAACACAAAAATTGAGATCGAAATTTTAGGGTGCGCGTTATACGCCGAGTATAAAAACGATAGCTTTAAAAATAACAAAAGAGATTAGCATAAAAAAAAATTACTTCTACACATGAAAATACAGTTTTTTTTAAAAGTACTGATACACCTTATGAGCTAAAAGAGTTCTATTTCTAGAAATTTACTTTTATTTCAAAAGTCTGGAATAATATTTCGAACAAATGACTTCAAAACATAAGAACATTGTATTCTATCATTTCAGATTTCTTCGTAAAAAACGGGGTGCACGTTATACGATGAACATACCTAAAAATTAAAAAATGCAGCTTGAAATTATAGGTGCGCGTTATACGCCGGATTTTACGGTAGGTTTCATTAACTTCTATGCATAACTTTTTGAGTTATTGTTATTTTTATGATTTTTTCCTTAATTTATGATAACCAGTGTATTTGTTATATTTCATGTAATTAACCAATGACTCATAAGAAAGGTTGCTTATATTTTTAAAATGCTTATATATATATAAAGAAAACGTTATGAAAAAAAAATAATTTAAACGTATGGAATTCATTGCACACATATATGCACGCAAGCCTAGTAAATTGGAGCAATAAATAAATTAAATTTTTGTATCCTTTTTCTAAAATTGTATGATTAATGCAAAAAATTATTTTTTTATACAAAACATGTCGTTGTAAATTTAAAGATTCCCCACATTCCCCTGATTTCGAATAAATCTCTTTATTTTTATATATATATATTTCTCTTATGAAATACACAACTTTAAATACTTTTAAGTAAAGAAATGTAAACTAATTTTTCAGTATTATACATAAATGTATACCTAATTTTACAATTATTATAAAACAAAGAGACAAAACTGAGGCGTTTTTTGGGATGTAAAAAATCAGCTCAATAAAGATTACTTAATCAACATGAATAGTCTAATAAAAAACTTGCTTATACTATTAATTTCTAAATTAGTTTCCATCTTAAAAAATTAAATTTTAAACTCTTACCTGTAACAAAAATAGCTATGAATATACAACAAAAGGCAATGACGAATCCCAAAGGTCTTATCCAAAGGTAAGGTATTTTATGCAAAATAAATATGTCACTGTAAAAATAACAGAAAATAAAAAAGAAACATCTAAAAATTCAAAGTTCTATTAAAGTATTAAATTTTCTATTAAAAGAAAAATCTCTTTCTTTAATGAAGTTTGCGATTAGTAAGCAATTTGTTATTTACCAAGGAAGACATATTCCATATCATTGATTTAAAATCAAATTTTAATTTCAAACCTTTTCTAAAACATCTAAATCTTAAAAAATATTTTATTTTTTACTGGACATTGATAGCTCAATCGAAAGTTCTTTTTTCTTCAATTCCTCTGCATTAAAGATTAAATAACTCATCTCGTCACGCTACATTTATGGAATTGTAAGAATCCATTCCTTTAAGGAAGCCTTTCTTTCACTGAAGCCTAGATTCCTTATTCTTTGAGGCATTCATTTTATATAACGGAAACAATTATTTTAAACTCAAAAAAATTCGGAAATGGTTTGCAGAATTCCATAGAATTTGAAATTTAGGTTAGTTTTATGATGAAAAATCAGACACACACACGCAAAATTGACAGTTACAATGAAAGAATTCTAATAAGATTATTTTCTTTTCAGCCATTGAATCGGTACAGCGTCGTGCAAAAGTTATGAAAAAACACATTTCCGTGGATTTTTTTTCTAAAACTGCTGAACTATTTTTTAAAAAACTGTTAAACATTGCAAAAAAGATGATTTTCTTAATTACCCAATAAACAGGACCTCTTTCTTGTAATGCATGCAAGTTAAGAAACTTGATAAGGCAAATGCTTCAAACACTACCACAAGCGGATTTAGTTTTTCTTCTGTTGCTGATGGCATACGATTACTTTTGAAGCTTTTACAAACAAAAGCAAAAGGAAAAATTTTAGTGACAGATTACAATCGGTGGAAGTAGATAGATTGGGGATAAGTCAAACCCATGCAAAGGTAGAAATATGGCTCAATGTGACTTGAAATATGACTTCCAGTTTATAGAATAAGTTCCAGGAGACTGAAACAATGTCCAGAAAACTAGTTACAGAGAGCCCAAAAGCTGCAACAAGGCTTTAACTGCAAGGCAAACAAGGGCATAAAAGCAACTGAACTCTCAAAAACCTCTTAGCTGTGTTTCAGTTCTGAGTTATGCTGCTTACCAAAGGCTTAATAAATAAGGGCTTTATGCCGAGAAATAATCTGCATTCCACTTCTTCCAAGTCACAGATGAGCCCAAATGACTTAATGCAGACATCATTTTTGGACACGGGAGTAGCGTACTTGCATTCTCATCTGAGATGTGTCGAGATTCAGTTTGAAAACTGCTTTTCTATAGGTTCACACACGGAGAGAATTAAGGACTTTAGTCATTTCTACAATATCATGGAAGCGTACCCTTATGGAGGTGGTGATATATTATAGTTTGGACCGGCATGATTTCGGACGAATGCATACAGCTGCACATTTTTCAAGAAGGCATTTTGACTGCTGTGGATTATAGGGATGATATCTCATAGTCCTGCAAGACAGTTGACATCTGGTTCTATTTTATGAATGATAATGCCTAGGACTTGCCTGGTTGACGAAGACATCGAGATTAAGAATATTCAGATGGAGTGATCAGATATTTCTCCAGATACCAATGCCATAGAGCATGTTTGGGGGACTACAATTTGTCAGTTTCCTCTCAGAAAACTTCCTAAGCCAAGAAGTTCTTTGATGGTGGTTTGGTATTTACTGTCCCAAGGCTTCATAAACAGCTTCTTAAAAAGTATTAGAATTGACTGTGAAATCTGCTTTGTGCTTCTAGAGAGAGATCAAGCTTCATGTTAAACCCTTAACCTGTGCCATTTTGTTATATAATGTTTGGACTATCATACTTTCATGAGTTAATACAATTATTTTTTTCCCCTTTTAATAATGCTCTTAAGTACTTTCATACTAAATTTCATTTAAACTGGTTCAGCGTTTGAAATTTCCATGGAAATGTGTTTGTTCCTAAAATTTGCACAGAAGGCGCATAAATCCATCCTGTTGTTATGGAAATCATTAATTATATAGGGTGTTCCATTCTTTTTTGTGACGACTGTTGTTCAAATGATAAACCCTTATTGTGTTTTTGAAATTATTTAAGAATAAAAATAAATAATAAAAGGAAATGGATGTACCTCTCAGAATCAATACTGGAAGCAACAGTGGATGAACAATTATTTAAAGTATGACAAGCAGGAGATATACTAAAAGAATCGTATGTGATATTTAATGTAGATGTGCACATGCTGTTATTCTGTGGCAGTGGGGTTTCCTGATATCCGCTAAGTAAACTACTGTAGCCAATCCAGCATGTAATTGCATAACCAGTTAAAAGACCGAAGAGTACTTTCTAAAAGATAACGAGACAAAAACATCATTGAAACTATAATATTTAAATAATATCACTTTATAGGATAGTTAATTTCGAATTTATGTTCTGATTTAAATTTAAAATGTAATCAAAATATTTACACTTGCTCAGCATTTAAACTACACATTCAGCTTCATATACCGATGATAACTTATATTTATTCAAGTACTTAGTTAGCTTTAAAATGAGCACTGGATTATTATAGGTTAGAGTGTGTGAGTGAATAAAGAAAGTTTTGGTTTCTTTAAGAGTATGTAGTATACTTTCATAATATAGGATTATCCTTAATTATAATAAAGGATTCTTGATTCTTACGTCTCATTGGCTGTTAGTACCTCCCATTAAATTTCATTGGACGGAAGAAATGTCTTCTGGAATTTCTTCTATCTTCCCAGAATTCCACTCTGACGAAGGGAATATATATATTCGAAGTTATTAGTTGTGGCGAAATAAAATTTATTTTTAATGATCCTGCTATTTTTTACTTAGCCACTCAACACACCAAATACACAACCACTTCTTCAATTTACTTGATATTTCTTCTTAGTGAAATCAGATCCTTTTGGTGCTTATTTTCCTATGATAAGGGGCGAATATCATGTGTAATAATTAGATGGCACTATTTCAACTAGTTATTGATGAGACAAATATTTTGATTTGTTATATTCATGTTTAATATTTTATGTTTATGTAATATTTTTTCTGAATATATACTGAATGTATATTAAAATATTGCCAATTTTCATTGTTTTTCTTTTAAAAATGAATCCTTTTAATATTGTGCTATGGCTACGAAAAGAGCTATTTTCCACATACATCGTAATTTTATGTTTCAGATGATAACTTTATATGTAAGAGACGAGAACGATACTTGATTAATATATCTTTTTAGAACCCACTCTGCTCCCATTTATTCTAAATTTGAAGCCCACAATAATTAAGCAGGCACCATAACATATTATTCTACACTACGTTGGGCAGTATCAAGCTTAACCTCTTAAGTGGTCAGTTTTTCCCAAAAAAATGTTCCCCCACATTTTTGATTGCATATAACTAAGCATAACACTCAACAGAATGCGAAAATAGAAGAATTTTATTTTAATTTTGAAGTTTCACATTTTTTATTTCATAATTGTGAACACACACCCCTTAAATGTCTGCTTTTTATACTGTACTTCTTTTTCGAATGGTTGAAGATTTTGTGTGTGTGCTTTATATATATATATATATATATATATATATATAGGCTAATTCTCTACAAACAAGAGATAACATCCAAATAATAACATTCGAAAAACAC
Source organism: Trichonephila inaurata madagascariensis (assembly GCA_019973955.1). Lineage (NCBI taxonomy): Eukaryota > Metazoa > Arthropoda > Arachnida > Araneae > Nephilidae > Trichonephila > Trichonephila inaurata. Next base: position 202,790 of record BMAV01025745.1, read on the forward strand.
ATTGACAGTAGGAAAATCACACAATGAAGGACATATGAGTAATCGAGATTAAAAGTTATAAAATGGATGATGCAGTGTTATAAACATTACTGACTTAGGACAGCTAATATATAAAATAATTTATATAAAAGTGGGGTTAATATATATATGTATATTATGGAAACGATTTTGTAATTCATTTTCTCGTTTGCATTTTGAGATAAAACCTTGGCAACTTCAGAATAATCATCAGCTAAGATTTCTTTTTGATTGCAATATAAATAAACGATTTATTTTAAAAATGGCTCCTAAAATTGATAAATTGATGAAAAAAAAAATAAAATTGATAAAACGATTCTCGAAGGTTACGTAATTACGCTTTCCAAGGAGAAATATTCGTATCGACAAATTAAAAAGCGGTGTAAAAATCTCGGTTATTGCATTTCAATCAAAGGTATTTATCAGATATTAAATTTGAAAGAAAAGAAGCGTCTAGCAGAAAGTAAAAATAAAAATACGTCCATGAATCTTCATCCTAAGACTGTTCAAACGCAGGAAACTATCAAGAAAGTGAAGTCTCTTATCCCAAAGAAAAGCCGCCAACTGAAAGATTCATTGCATTTTGAAATGAGGAATGTCTTCCGGAACTGTAATTAAAATCATTCATAAGGATTTAAAGTTAAAACAGATGTTTAAACCTGAAGTTCCTCTCCTTTTTAGAACATATTGCTGAAAATAAAAAGCAAACTGTTGAAAATTATGTAAAAAAAACACCTAGCTGCTGAAAAATGGAAATTTGTGGTAACTCTCGATGAGGTATGGGCATATTTAAGCGACTGTAGTAAAAAATAGATTAATTTTCAATTGCTCAACTGACGGGAATGACTGCGCAAAACGGTTTCATAGGTGTACAGTAAAGTTTCTAAAGGGATTCATGATAGTTGCAGGATTTTCTAACAACGGCAAATTAAAAATCAAAAAAGTCTCAAGTAAAGCCAAAATTAATTCACTCTAACATCAGCAGAATATTTTAGAACCAATTTCTGAAGGGTTTTCTTATAATACGAGTTAAAATTTTAATTTATCTCTTATTTTAAAGAATACAGTTTTTAAAATAAAGGCTTATTTAAAAATATTGATTCGAACTTTCTTTAAATTTATACTTTTTAATATTTAATAAAAGGGGTAAGGTGTGTGGAAAATGTAGTTCGAAAATTGTATGATTATGATAACTTTTCAAATATAAATTTTTTTCTCCATCTTAATTATAGAAACTTTTGTAAATAAAAAAAAAGACTTCAAATGGAAAAAGCAAAACGGTATTTTTTATTTGTATTGACTACTATTACTGAAATTTCTTTAAATAATAGACATTTCGTTAAAAAAGATTTTACCAAAAAATACCAAAATTAAAACAAATACGTTAAAAAATTACTTACTAAGTACTATTATAAGATATATAATCCAAATCTATTGTTAAATATATAATTAAATAATTTTACCTTACCAAACCCTTTACGAGTTAACACTCCTATCACAAAAACTGCAGTAGTAGGTCCTTCCAGAGAACTATTTAGAATATATCCAACTTGACTTATGCTGTTCGAATGTAGTAAAGTGAAAGTTACACCAATGCAAATAAATCCATAAGAAAATGCTGTAAACAAAGAAGTTGAACTGTTACAAATTTGTTTTATCCGAACATTAACTATCCTTTTTCAATTAACTCTATCTCAAAATAATATTTATTACTTAGATTTAGTGAATCAATCAGTTTTTAAATGCCGTAAGGGAATTATGTCTTAAATAAATAAAAGGTATACGACTTCAAGTTTCTCACAAGTAGTGTTTCTTCTCTCTTAGGGATTATTATCTTTGGAAAATTTTTATTTGAGAGATTCCCAAGCGATTTTTCTTTGTTTTCAATCCTTCTTTTAAGGTATCCGACTACGTTCGGAACCGTGATTTTAAAAAAGCGCATAAATGGATAATTTTCATGATATTTACGGTCACTTAGATTAAAATGCATAGATAACATTGTTTTTAAGGACATTTTGACAAAAAAAATTATTTAAATGCAATATTTTGGCAAAAAATTAACTTAGAATAATTTTTTTTCAAAATGTTCTCCTTTTGTGAAAAATGCTTCTATTATAATAATAGTTTGCCTGTATATAGCTCAGACCTCTGTACAGAGGCTCCACTATGATTTCTGAATAATTCACATTATTTTCAGTCTTACAACCCATTGAAATAATTATCGGCGTTTTTTTCTTAAAATTGCTCCTCTGTTTTCGTAAAATATGGATAAACCCACTTCTAAGCTATATATTTCAAAAATTCTAGTTGAGCCTCTGTACAGAGGTCTGAGCTATATACAAAGGGAAACTATTATAATAGAAGCATTTTCACAAAAAGGGGAACTTTTGAAAAAGATTATTCTAAGTTAATTTTTTTGTGTGTGTGTATAGATAAAAGCGATTCAGTCAGTTAATTATCAACTAATACAATAATACATATATAAATATATTTAATATTTCTGTGTAATACTTATTTATCTTGAAAAAGTACATTAAATGCATTGTAATGTTCTTGGTAGTATGTGCTCGTATAATTCAACATACTACATTTTTTTTGTTTTGTTTTCAGAAGAAGAAGCAAGATTTTTTTTGAGAATAAGGATAATTTGATTGTTCATCATCAAATTTAACGAAACCCTAGTTAAGAAACCTTTGTGTAGCATTATGCCCCATAAGACCCTAACTCGTTGATGGTGATTAATAAATTAAGATTATGTCTACTCTATTTATGTATTAAGGTATCCGACTAACCTAAAATCATGATTTTTTCAAAAATTGACAATTTTTTATGATTTTATTTTATAGACCATCTTATTAGCTTAATAAAAATACCAAGCTTTTTATTTTCTATTCACTAGAACAAAAACCAAGTGTTTACAATAAAGATGCAAGAACTTTACACAAGATGTCAAACATTAAAATGCGTTTTACTCGAAATGAGTTTTTCGAAAAACTCAAACGGGGATGCTTGATTGCTCAAAAAAGTTTTGAAACTAATTTGCTGAAATTTTTGTGAATGTTTCATTATAACAGTAGAAGTGATTTGACCTTCAGATTTATCAATAATAACTGTTTTATTTCAAAATTTACACTCCTTGATGTGAATATAATCACTGTTTTTTGAAGCAATTTCATATAACAACTAAGATAGAGTGCTCTAGTTTTTGTAAAAATTAAAACATCTATTATCCTGAAGGTCATTTCAAACATGAATAACAAAGTAGCACATTAAAATTGAAAAATTAATAATTTGTTCAAAACATTTTTGTACATTTATGTAATTTTTTGTACATTTTCACCAGTTTTTTCCCATTTTAATAATAATAAAAAAATTTTTCTATTTTGAATTTTACGATTTTTTCCTTAAAATATATTAAATAATTCTAAAAATCACAAAAAAAAATCCCCATATCTCCATTTTTTTCCAAAAAAAGTTGTCGCAAGTAGTCGGATACCTTAATATTCTTGATCTAATCTAGATACATGTTCCAGAAGGGTTTTTCATATGAGGTAATTAAGTGTGTGATCTAGTCAAGGATAACATATTTCAATTTTTCCACGGAGTCTGTAAAAAAGGGAAATCTTAACAGTAATTGAGAGACCGCGGACTTCTAGAAAGGCAATGGGGACCCCTGTTAGTCCGCGGACCACAGTTTAAGAGCTACGACCTCTTTAGCCATACGCTTATTTACACTTGAAAGTTTGTGATGGGCAGTGGCGTAACGGAAAATATTAGTGCCCCCCTGAAAACTCTGGTTTTGGTCCCCGAAGCCCAAATATGTACTTAGTGTTAGTCAAGCTTTGGGCCCTCTAGAGTTCCTGGTCCCCTCCGCAATGCGGTGAACTACACCACTGGTGGTGAGATATATATTGAACAACATATTTCGTATTATAATACTAAATGAATTCTTTTCACTTATTTATTTGAAAAACTGAAATTTTCTAGAATGTCTAAATTGTTTGAGATGATATTATAAATACAAATATGTGCAGTATTCAAAAAACAAATATGATTATTGAGACATTTTTCTCTCCGAAAATGGTTCATTGACTAGGGGTTTCCCTTTTAAATATCAGGGAAAGACAGTCTGTGTGTTAAAAATAAGCAAATATCAAAACTCATACTTTTAGATTAATGTACCTGGTCATATTTCGTCAGCCCTGTTTCCTTGGTATTATAGACGGGATCACACAAATAATAAACAGCATACAGGACCACTCCGTAAGCTGCACAAGAAAGAAAGAGACCAGTAACAGGTAATATGCTGATTCAGAAGAGTTCTATAAGAGAAAAAAAAAAAAAATATTTTCAACTAAAGCTAAAAAGATTATATTTCATTCTTTTTAAAAAAATATGAGTTTTTAAATTTTTTTTTATTATTTCTAAGCGATTTGAGGAAAAAATATGCAGTTACTTAAATTTCACGAAATAAAGATGCTGTTGAAAGTAATGACATCAGTTTTGGATAGTCTTTTAATTGTCTCTGGCAAATACTTCAGTTTATTTTCTAGTTTTTTAAGAAACCAAGAGTATAATATATATAACTTATTTATATAACATAACAGCTGAATATCAATGAGATCGATTAAATATTACAGATAGTTAAATTTAAATCAATCGAAAATGCTTGTAATCAGAAATTGTAACAGTATTGCACATACTTCGTTGAATTTTTAAAATGTAGCTTGTTATTTTAGATTATTTATGTTTGAAGTTTTGATAAACATAATGTAAAAGCATTTTGTAGTAATTCGAATTAATTTGAATTAAAGCTAAAACTCTATTGCTTAAAAATTTGTATAGAATTAGGTTATTTATAGTTTTTCTAAAATTGATTAACTTTCAGTGATCGCATGAATATTACCCCCCAATTTTATGATCACTGATAAAATAAATAAGAAGTTTGATAAATTAAATAATTAAGCTGTGTTTTGAATATGTTTAGAATTTTTCTAGATGTTTTCCTCCTCTTTTTTTAGTTATAAATTATCTTTAAAAGGTTGAAGTTATATGATGTTCCTGAGGCAATTTTAGAATTTATCAATTACTTATAAAAATTCGTTAAAACCTAAAAATGAAATATATGTTTAAAAGTAAAGATGTTATTTTTAAACACCAGACAATAACCAATTTCTTTAGAGAAATTTCATAGTATATCCCATATGGATATACTATGGATAGATTCCTATATGGATATCTACATTTCAGTATTTTAATCCCAACTGTAGCTCGATCTAACAACCGCAAGGGCAACAAATTTGGTAGGGAGACTAGAGATGACATGAAAAGCAAAGTTCTGTAAAAAAAATCCCCGATATGGGTATTCATGGCGTTGTTGCAGTTTACCAATACGAGTGTGACGGCTCTATCCGCGACCTTCTCACTAACACTCCTCTTGGAGAATTTTGGGTCCTTAAAAACTTTTATTAGAACGCTTCTTCTGAAAAAGAAAACGGGAACATGCAAATTAAGACTACTATATAAAGTCTAGGCCAGGGATGGCTAACCAATGGCACGTGACACAATATTTCGGGCACACCACCGATCAAAACGATTGTCATATTGTACTTTGTCATTTTCATTCAAAATGACCAAGTACAATATGAAGTATCACGAACAAATGCGAGTGATCGGTAGCAGTTTTCAGTGAGATTTTCTCCGCTCAAAGAATTATCGGAAACGCTCAAGTTTTTTTATTTTTTATGTACCCCGATGTACTTCATTTAAAAAAACTGAGCTTGTCCCAATTCGATTGGTTGGAAATTGAAAAATTTGAAACTCAAATTGATTTCCAGTCTAGTTCAATACGGATTCAAAAATTTTTTGAAAAAAAGGAGAAAGTTTGAATTGATTGAAACAGAAAGATAAACTAGCAATATAAGTAAAAATGCTAGTAATGAAATTTTGGAAACATGGAATTCGATTCTAGACACCATTTAACTGTTTGAAGAAGCTGGATCATGCTATTTTAACCGTAGTTTCATCTACCAACGCCTTGCGAGTCATTATTTTCAGAGATGAAAAACATTAAAGACTCGTTTAGAAACCGTTTGGCAAATGACTCCAATTCAGCACGCAATCTGTGTGTTCTAAAAGTAACATCTTCAATCCTAATATAAGTTAGTTGTCATCTAATCTTCAACAGCAGGAATCACGCTAATGTTACTTTATATAATTTGGATTACGCGTATAACTAAAACATTTACTACTATAAAGTACAAAGTGTTTTTTTCCGTAGAAAATAAAGAGTTTTAAGTTGTTAGCACAATTAGTTTTATTATTTTCCCAATAATCACAAGTCAAAATTATTTGACGGTACGTCTATACCTCATTAAATATTCGTATGGGAAAAAAATGGCACTTTGATCCATTAAGATTCGCCACCCCTGGTCTAGGCTTTCCAGTTAGAGGAGAGAGATAGGAAAGGCTACCAGCGGAGCAGTGATTAATCAAATTTAAAGTGTAACGCAGATATTTAGAATTTGACCTTGTAATAATTAAGGTTAGTTAGGAAGGCAGTGTAATTGAATTGAAGTAAGTGTTACTGGTAATTAAAGTCTTCTCATACTTCGCGTACCTCGTTAATTGTCTTCATATTGCTTAAATTGGGTGCATCTCTTAGTTTTGATTGATCGAACTTGTATTGTTGTTTGTGTTGCAAATAAATTGATTATGAACTTGGTAGTCTTCCTTCCCTTTCCCCACATCTCTAGGCACGGAGGCAAGATCCTTACACGAGAATCAGCATAAAACACGGGTATGAAAGCTAAATTCAAATTTATGCTTTCATATGCGACAGCTGTGTCAGTAATTTGGCCTATAAAACACGTAGTCTCAGAGAATAGTATTCTCAGCTGAAGTAAGCCAGCGTATTTGAATAAGTGACTCACATTATCAGAATTTTCTCAATCATCCATAGCTCCTCGTAAGTTTGGAATCCAACAGAAGCTACACAAGGAGAACTTTATCGCTTTTTGGAAACAATGATTAAGAAGTTCGAAGAAATTGTCGCTGACATTTCGCCTAGGCAAATCTGTGTTAGAAAAGATGCTGCAATCGTAATCGTCGATGGATCACATGGAACCCTTGTTGGTATCACAGACAATGGGGCACATTTCTTGTGACATGTTGTGTTGGCAGTAGTAAAACTGCTGCAAAGGGCATGGTGCATGATCAGTGGCGTAGTTATCTGTGGGCTAGAGTGACATGCACCGGGTCTCTCAAGCTTAGGGAGGCCCTCGGACCCTGACCACCAAGCAAGCCAAACTTGCTATAATTTCTCCCACATTTAAGAAATAAGTATAAAAATTTGAACATAACTTTAATCAGGGCAAATCAGTTGAACGTAATTTCAAACTTTAAGGAATTTCCCCTAAATTTTATTTACTTTGTTTGTATAGTGTTGCGAACTTTACTCGTTGAGAAGTCTATATTATTTTTCAATTTCTTCATTTTTCTAACAGATTACTTGAAAATAAATTTCAAGTTCCATGAAAAATCTTACCATACACATCTTAATAAACCTACACACGAAGTTATTTCTTGTTGATTATTTTATTTTTAATAACACACAATATGATCCATAATAAGCTATTTTCCTGTTTCAATATTTCTGCAATCTAGTATTCAATAGACTGATGTGTAATTTTGTCCCCCCCCTTCTCTGTTCTCTTTCACAGGGATGTTTTTTTAAAATAATTATTAAATATTGTATTATATTTTCTCATTTAGGCATATTTTTTGTATCATTTCTTGTCTTGGCTATCACGTGTCAAATCGAACCTGGGTAATCACAAAAGTGTTCACAAAAAAAAACTCATACACATACATATAAAGTAGTATAGTAGCTTTTTTCCAATGTTCTTCAGAGTACGATAAAGTGTTGATGTTAAAGTAGCTTTGTACTCTTAAAATTCTAATATTTTTACTTTTTTGCTTAATAAAACTCAACCAAGATAGGGACTTCGATTTTGTTTTTGCACTAGGGCCGTTGGATGCCTAGCTACAATACATGCATGGTATTGTAGTCTCTGAAAACGTAGTCATATTGAATTGGTAGAATTTCGGGGAAGTGAATGTAATGATTTAAACTTAACATTACATTTCATTTTGTATGTGTTATTTTCTTTTCTTTTGTAACACTTTTTGCTTTGTACCCTATCGGCGATTTTTAAACTAATCCCCCCCCGGAATCTTAGTTCCCATGTTATTACTACTTTTCATACCAAGTTTGATGCCATTTCTTTTGCTAGATCGAGCCATTGTTACTCGAAGTTAGTTTTAAAAAAGAGTTACTTTTAGAACCTAGAGTAGTTTTAAAAACCCCCTCTGTATAACTGATTTGTATAACTATTTTTAAATGCATTACATACAAAAGAGTTCCTATGTCTTAAAATGAAGTCTTTTATATTTTTCCATCGTATTTCCATTATTTTGGTAACCACCTTACATTATAGAACATTTTTTCGAATAAACTATTCTTTAAATAAATTATTATATCTTATTAAATAAATCCTTTAATAATCTTTTAGTGTATGAAAAAAAATTTAAATGTTATTTTTGGTCAAATTATGTTTATATACCTACATCTTTGCTCTTTTAACATTACTCAAAGTGAGTAACCTTTGGACTTCTACTTGGTTGGCACCAAAGCCACCGAATCCGTAACATACACCAAATAATAGTCCATTCCAAAACGAATATCTTTTAAAAAGATCCACTTGGAAGCTAGAAAGTAAATACATAATATATATTAATGCTCGCGTAATGAATTAACATTGCATTTTGGTGACATTGCTTGGTGATCTTTTCATATGGAATAATAACTTTTCAATAATTATCAAAACTGAATACATTGAGATGCAACGCCTAAACCATGGCATCCCTACTCTGATTGGATTTTATTCAATTTAAGGCTTTTGCTAAAAGAGCTTCAACTTTCGGAGGCTCTATTAAATTTTACATAAATAATAAAATGAACTTATGTTTCTAAAGGTTATGGAGATTCTCTATTTATCTTGTATGTAATCCACATTCCCAAGCCATAGAATTATTAATAACTTGAACTTGAGAGACTATTTTAAATTAAAAATACTAAAATAAAAGTCAATATTAAACATTAAGCAAAATCAAATCAATAAATAAAAATTGAAATTTCTGAACCACGTTGGTCGTTTTCGAACAAAATATAAAGCTTTAATAAAGTGAGAATAATTATTCTGATATAAATTGTACTCTAATGTAAAAATATAAACAAGAGCACAAATTTTGTCATTGATATTAAAAATAGTCTTCAGCATCTTGTTCTCATGAGTCACAAATCAGTTATCTTCATATACCGTATCGGGTTTGGAAATTATAAGAATAAATAATATTTCTTAAAGTATATTAGTTAAAAAATTTTTTGGATTTTCTGTTGGGATTTAATTTTTACGAAAAAAAACTTAACACTTATTTGCTTTCTTTCAAAATTATATTTCTTTATGAATGGAAGTAAATTCAAAAAATCCAAGGGAAAAAAATAGACGCGCCATAATTAAGGATTTTTCGATTAGTACATTGAAAATTGAAATGACAAGACCATGAAAAAAGACACCTTATTTTTCAATATTTCATTGGTTATGTATACAGGTTAATTCTCTTCTTAGTATGAAAATAAATAACACATTTAATGCATCTCCCCCCATATATGGGGGAAGATGCCACCAGTCATGGAGTAAGATGCAACAACACACAGTAAATAAATAAATAAAAAAAAAAAGACAAATGTGATAAATGTGAAATAACAATAACTATAGGAAAAAAATTAAATTCTTTCATAATTTGTTTGCTAAAAACGAATTTTCCTGCAGAACGGTCTACAGCATGCTGAAGTAGAAGTCGACTTCAACCCTGCATATCCTCGTCCTATGGAGATTCCCTGTGTCATCCTCGCAGTCAAATTATAAATTGTAGTTATAATTTATACGATAATATACAGTGTTATAAAATGAAAAAAAAATTAAGTTCATTTCATCTATTTCTGAACCATGTGGCATCTTCCCCCAAGTATAGGGGGCAGAGGCCGCACACGCTTATTGCCTTATTACTGCAGAGTTATAGCCGTTTCTACATGCATCGTATGTGTAACATTATGTGTAACTCACTTATATTGCTAATATCTTATTAAAAATAACGAGTACGTTTATAGACTTTAAATACGAGGAACGGAATATTATAAAAGCTGTACTCACTACTTTAAATGCACAAAATATCGAAAAATAAGGCCGATTAAAGACGATTAACTCAGATTAATTCACAAGCCGCACTCAATGTCGGATCAGACTCTTCACAAATGTTTCGCAAAATTGCCATCTATCGACGCATAAAAGTACTATTAACAAACTGGCATATTCCTCCAACAGGCATCTTCCACCGAATTACCTTACATATTTTTCATTAGGTATAAAAAACATACAGTAGAACGTCGTTTATCCGAACGTCAATTATCCGGAGTGTCAAATATCTGAATCAGTTTTTCTTTTTTTTAACTACATGTACTGTGAAAAAAATTTGATATTTTCCACAGTAAAGGTAAAATTGCGACATTTTGCGCCTATTTTACTTTTTCTTCAAGCACATTTTCCGTATATGATGATTTTCAATATTCGCATAGTGTCCGGTTTCATATACTGCACGGATCGCATTCGATTTTCAATTATCCGAACAATCGTGTATCCGAACGGTGTCCGGTCCCAATTGATTCGGATAAGCGACGTTCTACTGTATTTGAATACAGGGCTGGAAACATTAAATTTTGATAAAAATAGCATTTGACTTAGTTGATAACAGATATTACTTAATAATGTTTTAAATTTCATAGAATGTGATGGAAATTCAGAATATTTAGTTTCTATAAGTAAAAATATATTGAAATCTTAAAATAGGGGATTATTCCTTTTTTTCCTTTTACTTTTAATAAGTAAATAAATAATTTAAAAAATTACACTTCAGTTTGTTGAGCAAAATATTATGCAGCTATATTAAAAAAATCTACAAGAACTTCCCTAAATTAAGAACGGAATTTTAAATTAAATTTTTTAATTATTTCAAATTTTTTTGCCTGTTTCTTAAATAAACTTCAAAATTCCTTTTTAAGATATATAAGGTAAATTTCGAAAACTCTCTTTGAAATGTACACCATCATTATTTACTCATATCAGCATCATAGCTTACGCACATCAAATTTCTCGCAACTGAGTTTTAATGTTTTTGTGTAGCTATGTACAAACACATCACTGGTAAGTTAAATGAACTTTTTTTAAGAAAAGAATTTTTCTTCTTTTAAAGCAATAAATGTTGCTTAGTAATTAATGAAATATTGCTGAAAAGTAATAAATATTTAGTTAAAACAATAAAACTGCCCCCTGTTTGATTTTATAGATTTATTTCTACATTTTGTGTCTCATTCAATAATTTTAATACATAACCAGAGTTGCCAGAAACTTAAGCAACAAAATAGCTCGAAAAGGGGAAAAAAGTAGTGAATCAATTTTCGCTAGTAATTCATGTATGTAATTGTAAAACTGTTTTAAGAAATATGTTAAAATGTTTTAATTATTTAAAATAGACTCAAATTTTCTTCCTGCTTAATATCGTGATCTGCTGTGTCTTTTGTACAAATTTCTGAATTACATTGAAGCATTTGTGGTGATGAAATAAAATCAACGCAGTAAGTGTCCCTAGTTCTTTCAAAGTCATTTTCATTCTGAGAATTGCATCCAACAATTCAAGGCACATTCGATTCCTTAGTTTTGTCTTTTGATGTCGCTCTCGAAAATACCCTTTCCACAGCAGCATTACTTATGAGTAGGCTATCAAGCTTTAAAGCAAATGTAGCTAAATCTCTTAAAAAGGGTTTCCAACTGCGTCTTTTATATTAAAAATGTGACACCAAAATAATGCTCCATCATTTAAAAGCTCAGATTTTGAATGAAAAACATTTTTCAACTGTATGTTAAAAATTTTTCTCCATTGATTCTCCAGAACATCCAATTTAGATTGGTCTGCTAATTCTAAAGACGGATTATAAAAAGAAGGACGATTTGAATTTTAAAAAATATCAGGGGAATTATTTATCTTTTTAAAGTTAAATAATTTGAAGGGATTCGGTTTAAAAGTTGCTCACTTGAAGTCTTGAGAAAATTGTGACATCTTTGATAGATTTTTTTGTAGATTCTGGAGAAATTATTTTATTTTTACTTGTCAGTTTATTCAAAAAGTCATATCCAAAATCAACTTCCTTAAGTGTTTCGTGTCGTTTCGGAGTTCCCCCATGTTTTCATTGGCGACTAAAGTCACCAAATTTTTTTTGGTGATTTTTCCCAAATAAGTCATTTATTCGAACTTATTCCAATACTTTTATTTGAGGTTGAAAGTAGCAAAAAGTATCGAGACCATCAAGTGTAGTAGCGTAAAATTTGCGAAGTAGCAATAGTATAAAAAAAGTAGCGAAAAGTTTTGAAAAGTAGCAAAATTCGCGAAAAATCGCACGATCTGGCAACACTGTACATAACTATAAAAGTCAAAATATCTATAAACTGATTCACTGACTTGAAATCCAATCGTCCTCCTTCCCTTGCTCTGTCTATGATGTTTGTTACTCCTCCAGCTTCTTTAATTCCTGCTACGTAGAGAGTTATTATAGTGAGGATCATTAAAAGTCCTTGCAGAACATCTGTCCATAAAACAGCTTTTAAACCACCCTGCATTCGAAAGGTGAAATTATTGCACAATCCTACTCCATTTTAGCAAATTTACAAAACTACAGCACACATTAGGGAAATAAATGTAGATATGCCATTTAAAAATGAATTGCGTTCTATAATTTACTTTACGTTCAAAAAATCTATACAAAATCAATGAATAATGACTAAGTTTTACTTGTATTTATTTTGTAAATGAAAGTTCAAAGATTTTTTTAAAAAAATAGAGCTTAATACGGATAGCAGTTTCTAAAAAATAGGTATAATCTGGTTCGATTTAATCATCATTTAAGTACTGGTGTGATGAGGTTTAGAGTGTAAAATAATTGATTTGGTGAATTATGAAATCAAAACTAACCAAATTTTTTTATTTGAATATGTTTAATGAATGTTTTAGTATGTGCTATTTCAAATTATATTTGACATCGTGAATTATGGGAAAAATATACAAAAACAAATACAACAACAAAACATCACACAAAAACACCATTTATCCACTATACAAAACACCACACAACAAATTATATTAAAACAACACAGTACACACACACACACACACACACACACACACGACAAACAACATATTAGGGTTCTAAGATGTTATTCGTACTTTTAGCAGAATGCATGCTGAATAGGAGTCATCTGCCAAACGGTTTCAAAGCGAGTCTTTAATGTTATTCATCTCTGAAAATAATGACTCGCAGGCATAAGTAGATGAAAGTATGGTTAAAATAGCATGAAACAGTTTCTTCTCAAATAGTTAAATGTGTCTGGAATCGTATTTCATGTTTCCAAAATTTCGTTAATAGCATTTTTACTTATATTGTTTATCTCTCTGGTTCAATCAATTTTAACTTTTCCTTTGTTTCAATATAAATTTTTGAATCCATATTGAACTTGACTGGAAATCAATCAGAGTTGTATTTCAAATCATTTAATTTTCAACCAGTCAAATTGGAACAGGTTCAGTTTATCAAATGAAGTCACATCAAGTTGCATAATAAATTTCAGCATTTTCGAAAATATTTTGAACTGAGAAAATCTCACTGAAAATTCCTTGATTGAAGAATCAACCGCCACCCCACAACCAATCACTCTTTTTTGTCCCTAATAATTCTTAGTGAACGTTGTTATTTTGAACTAAAATGCAAATCGTTTTGATTGATGGCGTTTAAAATATTGTGTTGTGGGCCATCAATGGCACGCGTGTCATTGGTTCGCCATCCCTGGTGTACGTATTCACAAAGATTACGGGCGATAAGTTTTATATAACAATTTTGGCATGCAAAAAGGAATTTTATGCACTGTGAAATGTGCCTAAAATCCTCACATTTGAACCGCAAGAAGCTCTCAAAAATGATTGCACTGACAATTTGAATGCCATCGAAAATGACGAAAAAAAAAGATAATAACGTGTGAGGAATCTAAGTTTTTTACTTATGATTCTGAAACAAAGTGCTAATCCATGCACTGGAAGAGCCCATCCAACGACAGCCAGAAGTTTTCAAATGAGCAAATTCCAAAATTTCAAGCACTGATGATTGTTTTTTCGATATTCATGGAATTGTGTACCTTCGTTGGGTTTCTAAACGTGAAACTATCAATCAATATTACTACCTTCCCGTTCTTGATGAACTCCGTGAAAAAAAATGAAGAAACGACCAGTTTTTTGTTGAGGAACAAGTCATGAGACTCCACCAAGGCAATGCTGTGGCTCTTTTTGCATTGTTTGTCAAGATATTTCTAGCCAAGTACAGCATCCCAGTATTCGAACATTAGTTTTAATTGCTAGATCTTGGATCATATCATTTATATGTGTTTCCTAAGTTGAAATCTGCATTAAGGTATCCGATTACGTTCGGAACTTATTTTGCAATAGCCTATAAATGGATAATTTTTATGATATTTGGGGGTCACTTAAATTAGAATTTATGTATAAAATTGTTTTATAAGAATATTATTATAGTTAAAAATTATTTAAATGCAATATTTTGGCAAACAACTAACATAGAATTAACTATTTCCAAAACATTCTCCTGTTATGGAAAATGCTTCTACAATAATAATATTTTGCCTATATATAGCTCAGACCTCTTTACAGAGACTGATGTAGGATTTTTGAATTATATAACTTAGAAGTGGATTTATCCATATTTAAATACAACAGAGGAGAAATTTTAAGAAAAAAACACCAATAATTAAGTCAATTAGTAGTAACTCTGAAAATAGTGTGAATTTTTCAAAAATCCTAATTCTGGCCCTCTGGAGAAATCTTTGCTTTACATAAACAAAATATTATTATTGTAGAAGCATTTTTCATCAAAGAAGGATGTTTTGAAAGTAGGAAATTCTAAGCTTATTTTTTGCCAAAATATTGCATTTAAATAATTTTTTATTCTAATAATATTCTTCAAACAATTTTATACATGCATTCTAATTCAAGTGACACTAAATATCATGAAAATTATCCATTTACACACTTTTTTTAAATCACGGTTCCGAACGTAGTCTGGAAACTTTAAAAGGAACATAATTTGAGTCCAATAAAACTGGGAAACAAAAAGCGCAACGAGTCCTTAAGGAGCTCACACAAAAAGACTTCCAGTCCTATTTTGAACAATGAAAGGTTCGCATGAAGAGTTATAAGGACAGAGGAGGGATGTAAATTGAAAATGTTAATTTATAAATATGTATGAAATCAAAATAAAGTTTATATAGTATCAGTTTCGTTATTTAATAGCCACATCCAGTAGCGTAACGTACAGCCACATATCGTGGGGGTGGGGACCAGGATTCTAGGGGGCCCAAAGCCTGACTGACACTATGTACGGCTTGGGGTCCCAAACCTGAGTTTGCAGGGAGCTCTTATGTTCTCCGTGACGCCACTGACCACACCTTGTATTGTCCAACTCTACTGTAGCTGAATTCTCACAACTCATACAACCTCACTAATTTTACCCGCGGACTCTCTCATACGCTCCTCTTTCTCCGCTGTATTACACATTACTCTCATGCTCTATTGAGGATACAATTGCATAACACAGCTGTTGAAGCAGCGCCATATTTTTCCTATAGGTTGTCAAATTCTGCGATTCACTTCTGTGATGTAAAGAAGCAATGATTAAATACATTGAAGTGCCACTGAATTACGGATACCTACCTAGTAACGAGTTTGGTCGACGGCTCCCGAAATCCATACGTGGCCGCAGTCCTAGTGGTCAAAGTATCGGATCATGGCTGGATTGTCTCACGAGTTCAAGCTCAGTACCACTAAAGACCCGCCGTGTAGGGAAGCGATGCAAGTTAGATTTATCGAGAGCTCAAACGTCCTCCCGTTGGTGTGTGTGGTAGTTAGGAGA
>BMAV01025745.1:227982-238279 GCA_019973955.1 Trichonephila inaurata madagascariensis
AATTTTCAGGTCATAGATCTAATTTTAAAACCGGTGATAAGGAAGTTGGTGAATGTGTACATGGACGATGTAGTAATATCGTCTCTATCGTTCACTCACTATGTTGAACATCTAAGGGGAGTTTTTCGATTATTACAAGATGCAGGGTTAACGTTAAATAAGGAAAAGTGAAAATTTGGTTGTGATGAATTGAAATATTTAGGTTTAATCATTAGTAAGGAGGGAATCAAAACGGATGAGACTAAGGTTCGAGCCATACTTAAGATGACACCACCGCGTAATTCCAAGGAGGTATCCAAGATTTTAGGTATGTCCCAGTGGTACGCGAAATTTATTAAAAATTATGCTGATCTTTGTGAACCCCTTTATAATCTTAAACGAAAACTAAAAAATATTTTTTGGTCAATTGAGGCGCAGAAGGCATTCGACGCGGTCAAGGCGGCCATAACGAAGGCATCAGTTTTAAAATTGCCGGATTTTAAAAAGCCTTTCGAGTTATTTACGGATGCCAGTGCAATAGGTGTAGGAGTGGTTCTAAATCACTAACAGAGACCAGTGGTATTTGCCTCTCGCACGCTTAGTAGTGCGGAAAGGAATTACACTGTAACGGAGAGGGAGTGTTTAGCAGTAGTTTGGGCTCTGAATAAATTCAGAACGTATTTAGGTTCACTGCCAACTAAAGTTATTACGGATCACGCTGCATTGAAGCGTTTAACACATGGTACAAATTTGTCGAGTTTGAAGATTAGGTGGATTCTAAAATTAGAGCAGAATTTAATATAGAATGGGAACATCGTCCTGGAACTCAAAATGCGGTGGCGGATGTTTTATCCAGAAACTCGGTTGAAAGTATAATAGGGGAAAAAGTTAATTGTGCAGTAATCAGGGATTTGGTACTTTCGTTGCGAGAACAGTTAATCGAAGAGAAAAGAAAGGACCCGAAATTAGGTCAAATCTATAGATATCTGAAAAACCCAGAAGATAACTCGGTTAATGCGACAATATGTGAGAATTTGTCCCGCGATTTCCGTTTAATTGAGGGCTTGTTTTATAAGAAATAAGCAACGTCCCTAGGTGAAATGCGAGTATACATTCCAAAGTCTTTAAGAAATTAAATAAGGAGAGAATTTCACGACAAGACCATAGCAGATCATTTAGGACGCTTTAAGACTTATCATAAAATAAGAGACGTTTGTTATTTCCCGTATATAAGAAAATTTATTGATCAATATTTCTCTAATTGCCACATGTGCCAAGTTAATCATTATAAAAACGCGTTACCAGCTGGTCGATTAATTCCGATTATAACAAATTATACAAATGAGATAGTTACGTTAGATTTGTTAGGTCCGTACCCTGCGTTGTGAGTGAGACGTAACCGATATGTTTTAGTAATTATGAATCATTTCAGCAAGTGGGCTGAAATCATACCCCTTAAAAAGGCCTCGGCTCGAGTAATAGCGGATACTTTTTTTGATAATTATACATCGCGTTTTGGAGCTCCAGTAAAATTAATAAGTGATAACGGTCCCCAATTTATATCCGATATTTTTGAACATTTAATTGATAGATTAGGCATAGGGCATGTGAAGACTGTTGTATATAGACCTCAGGCAAATAGAACCGAACGCGTGAATCGCGATCTTGTGCAAATGATTGCAAATTATGTGAATGATCAACATGATACATGGGACCAGTTGTTACGTGAGTTTGCTTATGCTATTCGCACAGCAGTGAATGAAACGACGGGAAAAACCCCTGCAGAATTATTTTTAGGTCAACAGTTGATTACCCCATTTCAGAAATTAGTGATGGTATCGGACGGAACTGAATTTGCAGTAGGGGATATTGAGAGATTGTTCGATGGAACTAGATGAAACACAAAGGCTAAGCATAAAAAGTGGGCAAAATATTATAATAGACGCAGGCGCGATGTGCAAATTAAAGTGAATGACTGGGTCTTGATAAAAACGTATCCTTTAAGTTCAGCAACAAAGAAAGCTGTAACTAAATTGAAACCAACATTTGAAGGTCCGTATAGGGTGTTAGAAGTAAAAAACAATAATTTAGTGATATGGAGATCGGGAAAGAGGTTAACGGTCAATGTCGATCAAGTTAGAATATATCGTCATAGGAAATGTGACGAGATTGAGATAGGAACAGGTAGCTCGGATAGCAATAAATCCCGCCATAAATCGAGTAATTTTGAAAGCGTACAACGGAGATCAAATGAATCGCAGTATGGTAGAAAGAAGAGGTCAGGTGTAAAGCGTGAGTTAGAGGAAAAAGGGATAAGTTTTAAGAACGATCAGGGTGAGTGGCACACAGGTACGACCGTAAGCGCGGACCACTTATCAGATCACCACCTGGCTCTTGGTCAGAACCCAATAAAAAGCTTAAAATGGGTAGGAAAGAGACTCTTGCTTATAAACGATCGCTTGACTCTGGGTCTGGAGGACCAGAGAGGAAGCAGATGAAGTAATAATGAATTACAATGTTCTAGAAAGAAATATAGAGGAGATGAAATAGTGATGACCAGTACCAGTGGGTACAACCTCAGACCAAGAAGGGGAGCAAAAGTGGAGTCCCGACCAACCACTGAGAAGAGGACACAACAAGGAGTATCAGTTCGAGCCAGAAGAAGCCCTGAACATCTGTATAGCCTTACATCGAAGAGCAAGCAAGATCAAGCAGCAGGAATACCAGAGGCAGGAGTGGTCAACAACAGCATTGCCAGGAGAGGAAAAGAGGAGTGAAGAGCAACAGATCCCTCTCCCTGGAGGTCCCAGTAGGAGACAAGTCCTAAAAATCAGGTTGTGTCGTTTCATTTTATATTCTTTCGAACAAGTGGTCGGAAGAATTATTGCAAAGAAGCAAGTCATGTTAATTTGTATAAAATTTGCCTCGTCAAGCAAAAGTTGACCCTACAATGAGTGCATTTTTCTAGAAGATTAAAAATAAGCTTTTGACTTGTAAATATTTTTTTTTCAAAGTTTGGGAGAAAACATTTGTAAATATACATTTGTTTACTTCTATGTATGACTTCACTGAGATGCGACAATTCCTTTATTTGTTTCTTTTAAAGGTTTATTGAAAAATGTTTGTAATTGTATAATGTATGTATATATATTGTTATATTGATTCATATTAGTGTACATCTGGTTTAGGGGAACGTGACGTAGACAGATTACTAACAATAACACTAACAGCGCTGCGCGACTAGAGGGGATGTTTACTGGAAAAGCCAGATGAGGTGCATATATGAAAATTAGTTGTAATTTAAAGGCGGTATATAATGTATAAATATTGTGAAATTTAATGGTATTATGTGAAAATTTGTGTTATTCCACGTGACTTAAAGAGAGAGTTTTTTTTTTCAGAGTGACTGACTCTGAATTCTTGAAAGGAAGCAGATGTTTTTTGTCAAATCACATTATAAATCCGACAGGATGGAAGTGACATGTAATAGAGAAGAAGATTGTAATAGTTTTTAAGTAGCATTAAGTAGAATTAAATTAGTTAAGGGGTGTGTGGCCCTGGTTTTTCCAACAAAGTTTTTTCCCGGGACCGTTACCTGAATAGGACACGCCCATTTTAGTGTAAAAGAGAAAATCTACCGTGATTAAAATACATAGCTGGTAATGTTGGTTTAGTTATTTGAGTAAAATTATTGTGGCTCTCGGAAGTTCATATTAGAGAGGAATATTAAACATTAAAGTTAAGATGAATCATGAAAATTAAAGTTTAAGTTGAATATTGGAAATTAATAGTTAAAATGAGGATTCAAGGTTAAAATTTAAATAAAACTTGGAAAGTGAGGAGATTAAGAAATAAAAATTTAGGCACGTAATTTCTTAAAGGCCATTAAGACCCTCGAATAAATCACGTTTTGCTTCTTGGGGGGTGACGGGCTCACGCGTCTTTTCATTAACATGTTCTTTTGGGTTCTTTGGGGCCAGAATGAATGGCAACTCTTTTCCAACCAACCCAAGAAGTAAAGCGTGAAGGAAAGATACAAATTAGGAAGCTTTTAAATATCAGAAGTTTAGAGTAAGCGGTGTGGATTTTGGGGAATGTTATGATAGTCCGTGATTCAAGTGTGAAGAGATCTTGAGAGGTTAAGTGACAGCCAACAGAAGTTATCCGTGACAGAGAGCCCTTAGGTCAAGGTGCATACCATTGCACGCCAGTGAACCGCAACTTCAAATAGGATCTGTGATCGCATTAGAATTGAGCTTAGGCGAGTTAGTTATTGATAGTGGTCAGAGTTACGTTATTTCGGTATTATATACTGTGTGTTTAGCCACCGTAGATTCTCTCGCATATCATATTATTATCTAATCTGTTAGAGGTTTAAGTAAAGATCTTTGTAAAGTCATATTAAGATCATGGCATCTTCTAGTTCATTTATTCCTACACCTCTAGCTCACACTGATAATCAAGAAGAAGGGCACCCGATGGGGGCGCGCCCTTACAGAATCTTCGTTTTCCGAATTGAATGTGATGACTGCGTATGCAGAAACCTTATCCAGAATAATTAATATGTTACATGATTATAAGTGAATGAACTAGGCTCTTGGCACGAAAAAGATGATTGAATATGTCATGTAAATAATGAAACCGTGGACATATTTTTGGGGGAGGGGGTTCTTACGTACTATCGCAACAATCGCCTACTCTATTAATAACTCATCAAGTTGGCAACCACGGTTTCCTACGTGTCGTACGCGCTGAATTGGCAACTAGGTGCTTCGTTTCATATAATGTCGCCAATAGTTTGCGGTATAATTCATAAGTTTTTTTTTTTTTTTTTTTTTTTTTTTTTGTGATTGTATGATCTCAAGATATATTTTTCAACTTTTTCGCCTAATCTGAACTCCGTTGACTTTTTTTTAGAGAATATTTCATGAAAAAAAGTTTATAGAAATTTTTTCCAAAGCAATAAATAATGAAAATGTTAATTTTTTGAAGAATACATGAAGTACGCCCTTGCGTCTAGAAACATGTCGCGTTTCCGAAGATATGAGCCAACGAGTACAGCTTTGCCTCCAAGAAAGGGAAAAAAACATTTAGTAGAAATGTACAATAAATTTATAAGCAGTGTTGCGAATCATTTAATCTACTGGCACACATAAATAATTGTTTTAAATTTCTTTCTCTTTTGATATTAATTTCGCGTTTTCCAATTACGGAAACTTACAGGGCATTGAGAAAACCCATACTGAAAGCGCTTTAATGGTAAATGTCAATAAGTGAATGATTTTTTTAAAAAAATATATTATTAAGCGATAGTATTGTGTGTATTGTACAATTTTTACAAAATGCTAGCAATTTAAAATGGTAAAAAGAAAAGAACATGGTGTCTATAAAATTATTTAGAAAAAAGTGAAATTTTACATAAGGATTAGGGGATTCTAAGTACTAATAGACTTGAATAGAAGCAGAAGGGAACTGGATAATATAAACAATGCTTGAAAGAAATATCTCATCGAATTCAACAATTATTTTAAATATATAAAGTAGGCTATATAAAACACATTAATTCAAACTACATTTATGTATAAATTCTGCTGAAATTCTCCTTTGCTTTGAATTAACCCTAAAAGACTTGTACAGAGGGTTTGGGACACTTCTAATTTGGAAAAATGTATTTCCTACAGACCCTATAAGAATAAAGGAATAGATATTTTACTACCTATCGCATACATTACGCGCGTACCACTTGAAAGCAGCATATTCTAAATATTTGTCAGTTTTATAGACCTCTTTGGAGTGTTTTGACAATTCGTACACAATCTTATGTAAGAATTTCTCAATTGAAAACCGTGGAGTTTTCAAATCGTTCCTGCCTAATTTTTCTGTTGCTTTATGAGAAAGTAAAAATGTTTTAAAAAAATTTTAAGGGCCTGTTTCGTTGACTGAAAAGACTTTTGAGAAAGTAGTGGGAGATCCATGTAATGGAATCTGAAATGATTGTCAGTCTGAATCAGAAAATTATTGCGACACTGCACAAGATAATGTTTGTGAAGCTTTCCCTAAGAAAAAGGTATATAAAAAAAGTCATGGCAAAAAGACCTCTTTCAATTTAACCCTCTAAGCTGTCTGCACTTAAAGTCTTGCCATTCTGGAGATGCTTCAAAAATGCACCGCACATATTTTTTTGCTTTCAGGTGGGGTTCTCAAAAGCTGTTGAGCCGTATTTTTAAGAATGCGGCTCGGCCGCTTTTGGGAATCTTGCTTGAAAGCAGAAAAGGCATCTCTGGAATGGCGGAATTTTACGTGCAGACTGCTTGGAGGGTTAAGAAACACAATCCACCATCATGACTTTTATCTCTAAATAGGATGACTACAGATTTAAAACAAAATCAAACTTTTTAAATGTTTCCGTAGAATGTTTCATATCTTTTTTTTTTTTTTTTTTTTAAATTTTCTGTCTAAAATGTTGAATTATGCTCTTTCCGCAAGCTGAGACTTTGCTGCTATTTTTAATTACAAGACGATAATTTATTGTGAATTGATCTAATTTCTCAAAATACTTATTTCACTACTCTCGGTACTTCGTGTGAGGTTTGTAACTTCTGGAAACTCTATAAGGTTAAGTTCACATTTCAAAAACACATTTCCTCCTTTGTTCCTTCTAAACCTGAATTCATCCATAAAATCTAAATGTGCATTAGGGATTGTAATATAGGACCAATAGTTCAATAACGGTATTCGGTATTTTTTAGATCTTAATACCGGAATACCGGGTTTAATACCGACAGTAGAAATTTTAGAAAAAAGAAAGAAAACATAGTGTTTCTTTGTTTTGTTTGTCAATTTTATTGGAGAGTTATTTATCACATAAAATAATTTGAAACTTATAAATTATAACAGTATATAAAGAATCGCAAAAAAAGTAAAGGAACATATTTATTTAACTCACAAAAAAGTGTAAATATCACTATTCAGTCTGTGGTACTATAACAAATTTTTGAAATGGGATCTTAAAAAACATAATGCATCAATTGTACTGTCATTAAGCCTGGAATGTAATTTTGTGCAAAAATTACCAGCGGTCGAAAATGCTCTTTAGGCATCTACGCTAGTTTGTTACTACTGTTAGCAATGCGTGTGTGATATACTTTTTCCAAGTATTTACCTCTTAATCCCTCACCTTCAAATATATTGATTTCTCGTTGGTTATGGTTTGGGGTATAGTTGTTATGCAAACATAATGTGAATAACAAACTCACCAATTTAAAAAATATTGAAATATTACGCACTTTCTTCACAACTACAACCTTGTTTTTTCACAGATTCGAACATCAGACTACGAATCCTGCGCGTGTTCAGTATCGCTTTAGCTGTACTGGAATAGTTTTGGCCCACCCCTTTGGATGATTCACATATTTATTCACTTCTCTTAATTTTATGATGCAACTTTATATTCACAGTCTAATTAATTTCGCCCATTAAGAAGACATAAAACAAAAACGTATATTATTTTATTAAGTTGGTGATCCCTGAATATATAGTGGAGACAATTTGAAATTTTTTTAATAAATACCGAAATAACGGTATTTAAACCTGTGAATACCGGTACTACAAAATTGTACAAATGGCTCAAAATACCGGCATTCGGTATCCCGGTATTGCAATCCCTAGTGTTGATGAATAATATAGAATTTATCGATGATCTAAACTTATTGGTGTAGTTATTTTACATCTGTATATATATATCAAAATCGTTTCATTCTTTTTTCTGTTGGAACACAAGTTACTCAGTAAACTTCCGTTAAATAGATTTTACATCTGAAGCCATTACAGTCTTGCTGTTACAAATTTTCTTTATAGTAGAAATTTATTTTTTTAAAAAAAATACTCGATCTTTTTAATTATAAAATCATTCTGACTCTCTGTTTCTTAGAACAATACAGGTTATAAATTTGTGTATTATTAATATCAAAATGTAAGTAAATTAACCTTAAAGAATGTTGCCAATTATCAATTTAAATGTTTTGAAACCCGTAATGATTTTCAGATATAATGTGATTAAATATCAAAATTCAAATAAGAAACGGTACTTACGTATTATCGCAGCCTGTTGGCGACATTATGTGAAACGAAGCACATGTGACATGCGAACTTGGCGAATCGCGATGGTACCTAAGAGATGTACATTTTAATGTAACTTGCGTTTAAAATATGTATACATAATAAAATGTGTTTTTTAAGGAAAGTTGATGCTAATAAATTGGCAGAGATAAGAAATTTAATTTCAGCCTATTTAAAATTTTAAATATGAAATAATTACATAAGTAAGAAATCTGTTTTGTAAATTTATTCAATTGTATATAGAAGTGCATAATATGTATTGCTTAAGTGTAATTTCAGAAATTATGTTTTGTTTTTATAAATATCAATATAAAAGTATAATTCTACAAAAGAAATGGAAAGGTATATTTTAATGTTAAAAAAATATTCCAAATTGTATTTTTAAAATTGTTTCTTAATTATGAATGATATTGAAAACGATTTAAAATTATTAATTAAGGGGAGTTTAAAATTAAAAATTAAGCACACACACACTCAAGGTGTTAATTTTATTTTGCTCTTTCGCTATAAGTAATACACAAGTAAAGCATAAGAAGGTTTCTCGTTAAATTGTTATTCATTTATTTTTTTAAAAAATCAGTTTGATCAAATACTGGCGTGTGTTAAGGATTTTAGTTAATGTAAATTATTAAGTACACCCAATTTAATATGAATACTGATAATCATATTATTAAAAGGGGTGATATTTTATTTTATTTTCAAGATAATTATGCTTATTTTATAATTTAAAAGGGAATTGATTTTTCTATTTACTTTGACAAATACAGTACGCATTTATATGGCTTAGTTGGGAGTAATATCGACTAACATATTCTTACGAATATGTGTTAACATAATTTCATAAACCAAGGGAAGGATCACGGAAATAACTTTATTCGTAGTTTATGCAAACATATCTAGGTAAATGTTTTAATGATAATTTATAAAATATATTCTGTATCACAATAAGAGTTCGACTAGTAAACACGATAGTGAACGAGCTCATTGTAAAATCAAATATTTAAAGTGGGATTCACATAATTTAGTCTTACTTTTATCACACGCGATTGAATTCCTCTTGTAAAGGAAAGGTATTTGACAAAAGAGAAAATAAACATGGCATTAAAGCTATTTCAACTTTACGAAAGAAAAGCAACAAAACAAATGACAATATTTAATAATACTTAGGTTTCTTTCATTGTTTGCTTGATTGTTTCCAGAACAATTAACACAAAAATGTGAACAATTAATTCAACAGACTTTTGCAACAGAGATATCGGAAAGCTTACTCAGAACCTCTCTTAAGATTGAGATCTTGTGTCTGAGAAATTTTAAATATTAAAAGCTTATATTCTAAGATACAGAATCAAATTTTAAGTCAATTTTGAAAATTTAGTGTATCCTTTTAACATGGGGATATAAAATACTAACAAGAAAAGAATACAATACAAAATATAAAGTGTGACTTTTAAAAAAAATCATTTATTATTAATATATTTCCTTTTACAAAGTAAAATATCCCTTTAAACAAAATACAGCACTCTTCAAATAGATGCATGAGCAATTTTATATAATACAAGAATTTCCTAATTTATTCGGATCTTTAATTTTAATTGTAAAATAAAAATGAATGATAAGTACACACACTACCACTACTACATTTTTACACAGAAATATATAATGAAATATATTTAAAATACTAGTTTATTAGGAAAGAAAATTGAACCGTCAGCA
Source organism: Trichonephila inaurata madagascariensis (assembly GCA_019973955.1). Taxonomy (NCBI): domain Eukaryota; kingdom Metazoa; phylum Arthropoda; class Arachnida; order Araneae; family Nephilidae; genus Trichonephila; species Trichonephila inaurata. Next base: position 237,793 of record BMAV01025745.1, read on the forward strand.
AAATGACAATTGAACAAATATCAAAACTAAAGCTGAAGCCTAACCTGAATTCTCATGTAAAATGCACTTATAATTATTATTATTATTATTGCCTTAATCAATTTCACTAGGGAAATTAACTTTTTTTAAAAAATTCCTCATGAGTACTTTTCTGATCCTGTATACTTATTCATTTGTCCCGCGTAAGTAATGTAGAAACCAGGGCTTCGAACCGTAATTTTTTTCTCCGTTCAGCAAAACTAACGGTTTTCAGCTCAGTTCCAAATAATTTATTACATTTCATGTTTATTTTTCTTTATACTAAAAATATAATTCTATCATAAACAAAACAAAAAAATGTTATTTAGAAAAATGTAGATTTTATTCTTTTGTTAATCAGTACGCCATGTGATTGATTGAATATTAACGTCGCACTGTTAAGCTACACGAGGGCTTTTGGCGACGGACCACGTAATTTTGAACCATGGTCAAGTGACGTGGACGACAC
>BMAV01025745.1:238679-279533 GCA_019973955.1 Trichonephila inaurata madagascariensis
GGCTACCGCGGCCATGTGAATCGATACAATTAAGCGGTGAGCAGAAAACTGATCATTCGCATTGTTATCCAATATTAAAATCGCATTTTCTAGCTAAATCCATGATTATGCCCCTGGTCACTTGACACTTGCCGCTCACATCGTGCACTTGACTTTGCAATAATTATGTAAAAAATATGTTGTTCTATTTCTGTAACATATAAAATTTGCTAAACCGAAATAAACCTATATTTTTTCGGTTCAGTTCTGGTTCAAATCCCTGATAGAAACCAAAGCAAGAAGAAACTGAAATGTAAGAAAAACTGAAAATACAGCTGCTAAAGAGTCTCTACACTCTGAAAAATCATCGTCATTTACAATTAAATTTAAAACATGCCATGAAAGAAACATTTAATGAAAACTCAATCATATCGGGTAAAAAAAAGTGTATAAAAAAATAAGAAAGGATACAAAATTAAGAGAGCGCTAAATATTGAAGCATAAATTCCTTAAAAAAACATAGAAAAGAGCCCTAAGTCGTACATTAACGGCGACTTTTAAAGCTTCCAAAAACAAATATAACAAAAGAAGTTTATTATACGAAGGTTAATTATAGTTTTATTATATCATTTGCAATAAATACCCAAAATGCAATATTTCAAGAGAAATAAATACCTTGTTTCACCAGATCATGAACGAAATACAGAACTTTTTCAGGAAAACTAATGTTTGTCAATAAAATATGGTGAAATACTTCAAGAGTATGGATGATTAAGTGCTGAAGAAAAATCAAATGAAGAAGTAAATTGCACAGTACATGTAGAAATATATGTCACAAATTTGCGATGTAATCCTGTAAAAAATATCGAAATGCTCAAATGGGTCTTGTTTTCTTTTTTAAAAAAAAATGTCTCGAATAATAGAACCTTTAATAATAAGATTTCGGAAGCACAATACATCAGAATATAAAATCTTCTATCGAAATGCACCGTGTGAATAACTCTCAAGAGATCTAACTATTAAACATAAGTCAGGCGAAATAATTGTGTGCCGTAGATTGAAATCTTAAAGCAACAACCCAATCTCGAATGAAAGCTTTATTATTCAAGTTGTAGAAATGTAGAGCAATCAAAATACAATAAGTATTACGAGAAATTCTATAAAACATTAATATAATCTTTTTTCCAGATTTTGGTAATATTTAGATTCGTACGATTTAAGTTGACATACCAAGTAAGCAATAAAACTAATCCCCCTTCCTTTTAGGTAAAGATAATCTCACAATTATTTTTGAAAATATACATATTGTATCGTAAAATTTAATGAATATGTGTCACATGCATAAACTCATTAATAATTATTTTGAACTTAGAAGTAGGAGTGAACCTGGATAATATCAATCATGTTTGAAAGAAACATCTCATCAAATTCAATTATTATTATTTTTAAAAAATTAAATAGGCTTGCACAGTAAAGGTATCAAAAGTAAGAAAGCTTCAAATAATTATGAAATCATGCAGCTTAACTTCATGCCTTAATGGGGTTTTAGAAATTCGATGATTAAAATGATAATGCCAAATTAACAGTATTTTTATCAACAATTTTTTCCCCCTTAAATGGCGAGATATTACCAAATCGGCAGTGTTTCCAAAAATAAAATTTTTCTCATGATTGGCAATGTTTTCGGGGAAAAAAATATTTATTGCCAAGTTTGCGATATTTCGCCATGATGTTATTTAATTGGACATATTTTTTTACAGTGAGAGTGAATATTAAAGTCACACTGTCGTACTTTTGGTGACGGAACTCGAAGTTTTGAACCATGGTCAAGTGACGAGGACGATACCTGAGCTGGCACCCCCGTCTCCTACCTACAACAACAATTTTTATTATTTTTTACACTGCTGGCCACCGTAAATGCAACACCAAGATAGACAAGAGATAGCACAACAAAATTTATTTTGTAGATAACATGTTGACCAAGTATCAAACGATTAAATTTATAGACTTCTGTGAAGTGTAGTTCCTGCCAGAATCAGTAGCCAGAGTAGCCGCGATTGTTGGAGATCACCGCTGCCACACGCCACGGCATTGATTCAAAGAGACTTTGGATGTGTTCTTGGGGTACAGCAGACCAAGCAGCTTCCACACGTTGCCAAAGTTGATTTGGAGTGGCTACTGGGGGTGAAATCTGGGTCAATCGTTGAGCAACCATGGACCACATGTTTTCTATCGGCGAAAGATCCGGAGATCGAGCCGGCCAGGGAAGCAGTTCAATCTGGTGATTGACGAAGACCCTTTGGACAATGCGTGTCAAGTGTGGTCGCGAATTATCCTGTTGAAATATGGCTGTGGCCAAGCCCTGAAGGTAAGGAAGGACAACTGGCTCCAACACCTCGGACATGTAGCACTGGCTGTTTAAAGTACCGGCAATGCGTACTAGAGGAGTGCGAGAGTGATATCCAATACCACCTCATACCATAATACCCGGTGCATGACCAGTGTGGCAGTGCATAACGCAGCTGTTCAGCATCTTCTCTCCACGGTGTCTCCAGACTCAAATCCGACCATCGTGGTTTTGCAGACAGATGGTGACTCGTCAGTAAAGATAACTTCATTCCATTCTGGCGCCCACATCCTGCTTTCATCGTATCTTTTCATCTTAGAGGTGGAGACGTCTGTGGTTCTGTGTCAATAGTAGACCAAGCAATAGACGTCTTGCGGACAGACCACTCTGCTGTAAATGGCGTCGAATGGTACGCTCAGACACTGAATGATGCGTTACAGACTCAATGTGCTGTACTATGGTTCGTGATGTGACTGAGCGATCCGTCATTGCCATGCGCATAANACTCTGCTGTAAACGGCGTCGAATGGTACGCGCAGACACTGAATGATGCGTTACAGACTCAATGTGATGTGCCATGGCTCATGATGTGACTGAGCAATCCGTCACTGCCATTCGCACAATCTGCCTGTCCTCACGTGAAGTGGTGCACTGAGGTGGATGCGATCAACCACGTCGGTCCGTCGTACCCTCCAGCATCCAACGGTCACATATCCGCATTACAGTTGTTTGGTTTCGTCCAACACGACTACCGATTTCCCTGAAAGATAATCCACAATCTCGGTAGGCCACTACTTCCTCTCTATCGAACTCGGATACTTGATCAAAAGCTGATAGCTGTTTTCTACAAGACATAACCGATCGTTTTTTGAAAAAACCACAAGAAAAACACAATTGCCGAACTTGAAATCGTCGAAATCTCCAAGCCTTAAATAGCGCCACAGGCTCGCGTGATGTGTGTCTGCGCTGAAATTCTAATCATTTGCATATCTCACCTCCGCTAATGCATGTTGTAAATTTCATGTTATTTAAATGCTTCCTATAGGGTGTTGCATTTACGGTGGCCATCAGTGTAGAAGAGTAGTAACACTCACAATGGAGTTTCTCAAACTGGATGAACATTTTCCATGCGACGTAAAACTGTAAAAAGAATGGGAATTCGGAATATAGTTTGAGCCTCAAGCGATTAAGTTTAAAGCAGATTGGAGTATTAACCTAACTGAATTTAAAGTAGATTTATGTGTAGTTTCTGCTGTGAAAATTTATTCTCTTTTTTTTAACCCAAGACATGCATATGATATTTCGACTCAACACCTTTGGAAAATTTTATTTTCTGTTTGTCCTTATAAGAATAAATGATTACATATTTTAGAACCCACCTCCAAGGGTCAATTCTACACGCACCACATTAAATTGGCGCAATCCGAATAATTTTCAGTTTTATAGAGCTATTTGCATATGTTGACAATCCATATTACAATTTCTCAATTAGAAACCGTGACACTTTCATATCGTTCAGCTTCATTTTTTCAACTTAGTCGAACAATGAACAGATGAGAATTTTTCAAAAGTTGTCAAACAGATGTTTCATTTGAAGAGAGTAGAAGTAAAATGAAATCTTTTGAGATCATCCTACAAATTCAGAAAAGAGTGAGTGTTTTCAGAAGTTGTGAGTAAATTAGATTTTTTAGGGAAAGACAAAGTAAAAAAAGAGACAGTAAGAATCCTTTGGAGTGAAAAGACGCAGTGCATCCCAAAATGTTATGAATACACGCATGTGATGTTGCTAATCGTTGCAGAGAACCTAATATTTGACGATTTAAAATGAATTAAACGGGTTTCGAGAGCTTATGTAGAGCGAAAGCGATGCAAAGTCCTTACTATAAGAAGAGTTCCGTGTCTCTTTCAAGCCTATTATCCGGTTTCAAATCTTTTACGTAGTATGGTTATTAAATGAGTGGGTTCGGGTTCAGGTTCGAATCCCGAGTAAGGCATAGTTGTATTTTCTTCGGGAAAAGAAGTCGGACTTTCGTCTGTAACCGTATCGAAAGAAAAGCAACGTATGCCTCTTGTTATATGCTGAGATCATCATTTGTAATAAATGTCTATATTCTTCTGTTTGTATTGTATGCTTTCTGTTCTTCACTTGTATTTCATGTGTATCCCAGGACAACAACATTTTTTACGTAATTGTGAGAGATATATGGAAAACTAATGGCACAGGATTGGATATTTTTCGAAAGGCAGAGAACTATAATGTCTCTTTGCCATTTTGTACTTCGATTTTAAAACTGTAATCTCGCCATTTGATGTAACAGATGCAAGTTTGCAAAATTAGTTCCCATAAGGTATTTATCTTGAAAATTTTATTTAAGAATTGTTGGAAATTATATCATACAGGAGAAAAACGTGGCGTTGGAAAAGAAATTAATCTTTCGATAGCGACGTTCCTTTCGGTAATACATGCAATGTACTGATTGCCAGGTACTGCAGTTGCTTGGTCGATTCTGGATCATTCTTTATCTTTAATATAGAGCTTTACTCAAAAAGAGAGCATAAGAAAACTTAAAATGGTTCTGCTGAGATACAAAGGCACATGTCATCACCATTGTTCTATCCCGAAAAATGTTATCACGCCAATTGGTATACAAGTTATGATATGGTGAAATAGCATAATAAAAAACAATGAAATTTTAATATTAAAAATTTATGAAATTATCCACTGTTTAAAGGAATGTTTAAAAATAAGCGTGTTATACTTCATACGTTTTTATCACGTAAGTATAGAGAAAGCATACTACTAGCTTCGAGTTTTAAATTGGAGTTATGATATTTTCTGATACGAAAAAATAGAAAAGATCTGTCAACCTACGTTCAACCGAAAACAAGTACGCCAGAAAGGAAGTATCAGTTAATGCAAATGAGATGGGAAACCGCGCTGTATGACCAGAATATCAATCCAGCTGTAATATTTTTTTTTCACTTTTAAATATTGTTGGCATATATTCAAGTACTATATTATTGTTACAGACCAAACTTCTCGAGAAATGTTCAGAAATAAAAAGTAATTTAACTATTTCAATTTCAAAACTCAAATAAAATCGAAGTAGCAACAAAAAAGTATCTTAATAAGCTGCAAGCTAAAGGGATAATATAGGGTAAATAAGGATAATATAGGGTAAGTAATAAAACTACTTGTATAAAGGACAAACACGCACACAAAACGTTTTTCAAGTGCACAATCAAATAAAGGAAACTAAAAAATCAAATGTCTTTAACCCTTTCAGGGCGGGGCGATTTTCTGCGAGCCGCTCGCTATGGACGGGGTGAATGCGTAAGGACTACTCCCTTCAGGACGGGGCGTTTTCGTCGCTAAGCATAACTTAAGGGGAAAAAACGCATAAATAATAAAATTTCAGTCCTAACGTCGTAATTTTTGGTACCCCTTTAGATTATAACACAAGTTGTAAGTTACCTTAAAAGTAGAATGTAATAACGTTTTTACTTTACCTTACATGAAATGATATAAAAAAATATGACTTACCTTGGAAAATAAATTTCGTAAGCGCTATTCATTTTTTTCCAAAATTTTCATTGACAAAACACATTAATACACTTTCAAATTAATAAAAAAAAATTACGACAAAGATTATTTACAAAAAGAAATAGCAAAATTAAAGTGAAGATTGAGTGTGGAAAATCTCGAAGCTTCGAGAAACGCAAAGTCCTACATTGTATGATTTACAAGCATAAAATGTTTGTTACGTTTTTATTATTATTATTATTATTATTATTTACACACGGTTTGTGACTATACACTTTGGCTTTTTTCACCCTTTTTGTTCATATTAAGGTTAGGAAAATGCCTTCGAAACAATCAAATAATAACCTGGAGTCAAGGTTTTTGAAATAAGAAAAGTACACAAAAAATAAAGTAGTAAAAAAAATAAGAAAAAAGTATTTGATGAGTTATAAGAAGCGCGAATGTTTCATCTCAAGAGGAAAGTTTATGAGCCGAGCTCTGTTGACCTTTCAATTACCCCTCCCCCCTACTCAGTTGATGTGGAAAATATCAAATCCAAGCAGAATATAAACTAACTGAAGGTCAGGTTACTCTAGCTACGTTCGATTTCAATATAATGGACATAGGGTGCCATCTAGGGGTCATTAAAAAAACGTTCCAGCTGAAAATGCACATCTGAACTGCCCGTCCCTCCACAGCATCTTTGTAAAATGCACATCTGAATCGCCCGTCCCTGAGATGCGTCCGTGAAGAATGCACATTTGCACTGCCCGTCACGAAGGGGTTAATCCATGTATTCTGAAAGTTTTTACGATATTCATATTAATGATGCAAACGTAGATTATAATCCCATTCGCTTGTAATTTCATGTTTACAATTCACAGCATGTGTGTTTTGCCTAGTTAAGGAATTTATTCCTAAATATATTAACTATTATAACAATAAGCATTTTTAAAAAAAAGTTATATTTATTTAAAGTGGTTGAAAAGGCAAATTTAGGCTACATTTTTTTGCGTCATTTTTCCTTACAATTGAAAGTTTTATGTATGAATTTTTTTTTTCTTCTAACAGTAAGATTTCATTCATACTTCTTCAGCATTGTTTAATGTCATTATGTTATTTAAAATTGTTTCTATCCTTAATACATTAAAAATATTTTTTTTTCATTTTACTTAATTTAATTACATTCAATAAGTTATTTACTGTTTAAAGTTTTTAGTTTTAAAGTACTACTGTGTTTAGTTTTAATGCATAATAATAAGTTATATTATGAGGCAAAAAAGAGAAATTACTTTGCCTTGTTGATCTTGTAATTCGAATTTTTCGCAGCTTGAACTTTTTCATTTTTTGATAGTCAAAACAAGATTTTCGTACATAAGCAACATTCAAGGCGACTTCAAACAGAACACTCGTATTAAATGAGATATAAAGAATAATATTAAAACAATCAAATCAACAAAGAGAAGGATCATATTATTGTTAAGATAGCCATGTATTGTTCGGATAACAAATATGATTAATGCTTCAATTATTCTTAACAATATATATCTATGCTAACAAACCATAACAAAAGAGTATGCAGCTTTGAACTTTTATACAATATTATATAAAAATAACCTGTAAATAAAGCTACAATATAAGTTATTAGAAATAGGTTAAATAATCAACCCTAAATGTCAAATGTGGGGCAATGAATGAGTTTGGAAAACACGTTTTCAAAGTAAAAACATATTAATGGTTTCATTTTCATCAACAGTAATATCGATTAATTTAAAAGGCATTAGATCACATGGCAACAAATGCTGTATCTGGAAGTTAATTTTGTCAACATCAACATTTTTTACTGCCAAAATAACACTATTATTGAGCCAATCATTACTTACATATAATTATTCAATATATTCTGGAAGGAGTTTTCAAATAGATTATTTTGTATCTGAACAACAGTACAGAAATTAACTGGAAATTTTATGCATTGAGTATTAGAATGAAGTCCTACTTCACGTCGTTTTTGATATCCAGTAGTTGCTTATAAAATATTTGTGCTAATGGATCATCTAGTCATTGTAATCGAATATTTACGGTTAATTAAAGTGTCTCGACGTTTTAAACATGCGTTAATCTCGACGGCAAAAGTAGAGCGAGGAATAAATAGTGACGTCCGTCGAAAATTACCATACAGTAGAAGAGCATCAGCACTGAATATTCTTATTTCCGTTTAAATCTTGCAAAGTTCAATGTAATGCTTCAAATGAATCATTATGGACCATGATGCACTCATTGATTATGACCCGAACACTTTTGCAATACCATAGTCATTCCACTTTTCTTTAGTGTTACACTTTGCGTCTTTTACTCTGAGTCTCTCATAACTCGCTAGGCGGTGATACGTTTTGATATTTTCTCCCTACGCAGTGCCTAAGCGTCCCTGCTGAATACTTTAATCTAAGTTCAATCTACACTGTTGAAGAATCTTGTACGTATCGTTAAAAAAATTATGATATTCATTTCCATAGAATTCAAATTGAATCCAGCCATCAAGTTACATCAATTTTGGGGTAGAGCAAAGAACCGAAGGGGAAAAAAGTGAAAATTTGGAGAACTGCCGCGGATATCGTCCCTTGTTTAATACTCTTCTAAATTTTCCGGTTCAGTCCGATGGGCTACTAGTGAAGCAAAGTCAAAACTTCCCAAATTAACTCTGTAGTTTCTTCTCAAATTCTGTTTTCATGTTTTGTAACATTTTTTATTTGAACCCGATAGTCCAAATTTTAAGAATTAAGCTACGATGAAATGATAAATTAAGTTTCAATTTCCTTTTGATCGATTGCTTCGAAGAAAACTTCCTTGAATAAGATAAAAGCATAACTTGCAGTTTGAATATTTTTGTATTTCATTAAAGTTAAATGAGGAAGACCCAATTTAAAAGTTTGAGTTATGGGAATCAAGTGTAATTGTGTAAATTCGTATTCCATTTCATATGCGAAATCTAAATTTCATAAAGTCCCCCCCCCCCCCCCCACACACCTCTTTTTTTAAGTAATAATTAGAATTCCAACTTTAGATCTACTCACGTTCTTCGCCAAAAAAATTTTTCATCTTCGGTAACTTTAAAGTTCTCCCGACATCTACTCCAGTTAAGAATTTCTTGCAAGAAAAAACTTCAGAAAATCGAACTTTAAACCCAAGTACTTTAAGACGGGAATTTAGACGGGCTCCATTTTTTTTTTAAAGACAGTGATGCACGAACTTTTTCTTGAGGAATGTGTCAAAAAGGAAAATTTATCATAAAGCTCAAAAAAGACAAAAGTATAAGATGAAATCTATTACAATATATATGCAATGCGCTTAACTACGAGTATTTGTTTTCAGTCGGCATTTGATTATTTTAAAATAATAAAAGTATATTTTACTAGTTACAAATATATTTAACAGGGAAAGATAATGAAAAAGCTTAATTTAAAATTCTCACAACTGGACAGCAAAAAAAACCCATTCTATCTCTTTAGAAATCTTCGTACATACATAAATAGAATACATCCTCTGAAATGATTTCCTACGAACCTTCTCTCCTTTTAGATTTCAAATCTGCAGTGGGCCAGATTACCTCCAGACAGGTGGCAACTGAACTGCAGTGGACTCATCTCTGTTTTAAGATACTATAATGATCCATTTTATAAAGTCCTTATACAAATTGATGAGGATGCACTATTTAAATTTGGTTCTGTTATCTTCAAATACCTTAATTTAAAAAATAACATTAAAAATAATTATCAAATTGGATGAAATACACTGACATTATTTTATTTTATACTATAACTTTACAAAAAGACTAAAAATTCCTCATACCCTTTTCAAATGAAGTTATATATATTTTTTGCACTTTTTTTCTACACATTTTAAAGAAATTCCTTGGCTAATTTTTTAGAAATATTTTATGATGTCACTTCCCTTCATTGAATCTATAAGAATCAAGAATAAAATAAGGAGCTCATTAATCCACTCAGCTTATTGTAAGACAACTCAGAAAAAGATAAATTTCATTACTGTAGTGAATCATTAGTGGAAATATTTTTTTAATAATTATATTGTTTTTTCCCCACAAAAATAAACTGAATTTGAGTCATTTTATGGAAAATGTAATATGAAAAAAAGACAAAATCTTGTATATAAGAACAAATATTTATTTCAGCAAAGAATCTTTTTCTTTCTGTGCATTTTATATTAACTTTAAATAATACTTAAATAAAACAGATATAGTTAAAAATTTTCAAAACCAAAAATGGCAACCTTCTAAACTGAACCCTATAACGAGCTTCAAAACAATTAATACTTTTAAATAGTTACCTCATACAGCAATCTTTCACAGAACAAAATTAATACCTGAAAAATGTTACATAAAAAAACGAATGTTTTGCTAGTTATATTAACTTTTAAAAGCCTGGTACATATTACTATGTACAATTAAACATAATTTTAATTTTTAAGCTATGGCTAATAACAGGAGTAAGAATCTAGCCAAGATGAATTTGGTGGGCCTCGATCTGATGTTACTGTTGATCAGGTGGTAATAGTAACAACACAAATGTCTAATTTACCATATTTTTTATACATAAAATTCTAAATAAAACATATTGAGAAAGTATACGTAAAAAAAATTTAATATAATTCTCATAAAAAAATTATTTAATTGGTTTGAATTTCACTGTGTAATTCTTTTTCTATTCATCTCACTCTAATAATTAAATGCAACATGAATTATTCCACAAATTTTGTCAATCTACTGAAATTTAAATATTTTTGCTCCTTTAATACTATGCTTAACACATTTGCTTTGTTTTAAAAAAAGTTCTATGTTTCAACAAGACCAACATAATTCTATCTTTCAAAGATGAGATTCCAAAACTTTCATTTTAATTGCAAAATTGACTGTGCTGATCCAAACTGAACTCAATGAAACAAAATCACATTACAGAAAAATAATTCCATTATTGATGAATTAATCATAAATCGTAAAAATGTTAAGTGACTGATAACAGAGGGTTGTTTTTTTTTTAAAAAAAAAAAGTTTCATGTAATGCATACATTAATTCAAAACTACAACAAAAATAGATAAAATCATTAAAATCATTCACAAAACTGCACAAATCTTTGGTTTACACCACTTTAACAAGAAAATCCCAAACAAATTTGTACAATATATTTACAAACAAAAGTTTAATTAGTCTATTACACAAACTTTAAAAATTAAAAAGAAAAAGCTCATGCATAATTTTTAATACAAATTTAAATAAAATTAAGTAAGATATAAAAATCAATCAACCTTAGAAAATTTTCACCCGAGGCAGGTGTTCATAAGGTGTGGGGGATATCCCAACCTTCACTCTCTTCTTAAATCTACATGATTCAAATAACATTACATTTTTACAATGCATGGTAAAAAAAATATATATATATTACAAAATCTTTAGCTTTCCTCAAATATGAGAGTTTTCCTTAAATTCTAACATGACAAAGCTTCTTGTTAAACCACAGCAGTTTTCAAGAATCAAGTTAACACTTATAATTAGGAAAATGAATTTTCAGTTCCCTTAAAAAGAAATCTTAATATATCACAAATATACAATTTTGAATACATAAATTTGATATGTGAAAATATTTAATATAAATATATTAACTCCTAATGTTCCTACTCTTTTGAATTCAAAGAACTTAAACAACTTTTTTCTTACAATTACTTAGTTTAATTAGTTAAAACTTTGTTACAATAATTGTTTCTCATAAGAAGCCATAGCTTACATTATGTACTTTCTATAAAACTTTGTCTTTAACAATACAATATGTGCACAGTACTTTAAAAAAATTTAAAACAAGAGACAGAGAGAGAATGCTGTATCAATGTAAATATTTCGATAAGACTTATAACAAACTATTGCTCTCAAACTATTGCCTCATACATAAGTATGTTTCCTTAATATATAACAAATTCTTAAATAAAATTAATATAGACGAGTTCTTTTAAAAATAAATGCATCATCCAGAAAAAAAAGTCATACATTTTTCACTAAGGTACATTTTAAAAGTTGACTTAACAAAAAACTTTGTAAGGCCATTATAAACAAATCAAAATTCTATCTTATAATTCATGAGTGAATTCCAAAAAATTGAAGTTTGCCATTTCAATAAGTAAAATACTTGCAATATTTCCTCACAGTTAATTCATCAAATAAAGTTAGAAAAAAATGACCCACAGAGGCTTTGGTGGCAACCGGTAAGCAATCCATAAATCTAAATACTCTGCAGAATCTGTGAACTCTTACAAGAAGCAAAGCTTTGTACAGTTTTAGCAGCTCTATTCCTTAAAAGCAATCAAAGAATGGTCAGGAGTTGCAAAAAACGTGATACATCACAAAAAACTTGAATTAAAATTTAGACATTCAAAATATCAATCCAATAATTTTTTGAACATTCTTCCTACAACTGATGTTAATAACGGCCACAACAAGATTTTACAAATTAAAAAATTATTGTATTACTTTTGAAAGTCCTCATATTTAGTCATTAGAAAGTCATCATTAGGTTCATTTCTCTGAATACAAAGTGAAGCTTAAATTTTAGTGGTTCTTCATTATGAAGATAGACAAAGCTTCATTGTGAAGCATATATTAGAATTCCATAAATATGCATTGGGAAGAACAGTTGCTGGACGGGTCTTTAAAACTTGACCGATGGATAAATAAAACTTGAAATCAAATTAATTTAAAAGTTGATTTGCAGTCCATTTGCAAAGGGAAAAAAATTCCATTTCTTCCAATTCACTAACTTAAAAATTCTATTCAGAGAAGAAAAAAAATCTTCATAAAACTTTTTTATTCAATTTTTTCCCCCTTCACATGTTTCAGTCAAGTTAAATGAGCATGCTTGCCATTATTTGAGAATTTTTTATGCAAAATATACATGAATTGGATGAATAACTTGATAATGCATATATACATTGCTTGTACGATTTTCAGCTTAATTCATGATACAGTTTACATATATTGCTTATTCTGGGAAAAAGACTTATTTTCAGAGAAAATGAACAAAAAAATTAAATTATCTACTTATGGTAGCTACTTTATTTAAACATCAAAAATTATTAAATTAAAGCTAAAATAAATTAAGTTAATATGCAGTTATAATTTTGAGAAATTATCATTTTCAAACAGGAAATTTAATAATAAATAGTGTTATAAATGCAAAATTTGAAGGAGTATCGATAAAAATAAAGGATATTTAAAGCATTGCTAAAAAACATTCGATTGAAACCATATTAATATATATTCATATTAAAATTCATCATTATTTTCAAATATGTGTTTACAAACTTCATTTAACCACACAGAATAAAATGTATACTATTTAAATCTCTAATTCTGCTGCAACTAACACATTCAACATCAACTTATTTTTTTTTAAATAATATCCGATGTACTAAAAACATTATTTCTTTCTTCTATGATACAACACCAAAACTGTTCCAACTATAGGAGATTTCCCTATATAGTTTTTAGGTAACTTTTTAAACCAACAAACATGTCTGAAACCACATTAAAAATCAAAATGTACAGGGTTACTATAAAGGAAGCATTTATATTGTAGTTGACATGCATATATTTAATGTATAATAAAAGAATTAAAATTTTCTTTTTTATTTCATACACTGAGAAGCAATATATCTGGATCTAACATATTACATGATTCTTTTTTCATGGCCAGATTACACTTAATCTCACTACTCTTAAAAAATGACATACAGTATGCTTGTGTACATAAGCAAAGATATTCCCAAAAATAAAATTATTCCAACAAGTTTCACAAGATAAGAAGTGACACCGAACATTTAAAATATTGAAACACAGATTTTGAACTCATTGCAAAACAAACGAAAACTTTTTTGATTATACCAGCAATACTTAAGTTCTTACAAATTATTTAAATTGTCTTTCTTTTACAATAAACATTGTCTTTGAAATATAATCACAAAACAAAAATCCAAACACAGGTATTTTGCAAACATCATCACAAGATAGAACACTTTACTTCCAATTGTAATACGACATGGAATTCCAATTGCATCAAATTTGAATTATGGATCAACTAATCTCAAAATACTTCTATCATAGATGATCGATCTTTTCCTACTCCAATCCATTTCACTGCAAGAAAAAAAAAGTTCATCATTAATCTTTCTTTTGGAGTCCATCTGAAAACAAAAAGATATGAATAATATGCAAGAGAATATTATATAATATAGAAGGAAGCAAGTAAGAAGATAAAATCAGAAAATATATTTTTGAATCAATTAAATATATCTTTCAGTTATTCACTTTAAAAAGGAAGATCATTTTAAATAAAAGGCATCTTTCATTTATTTTTTTCTACACATGCAATTCATCTGAGAATTTGTACTCATTAAGCACAGTAATCAGATTTCATCTTACCTAAATTAAATTTAAGACATTCATTGTAATTGAATTTATTAGCTTTTTAATAATACTATTTAACTTATTCTACCACAAAAACAGAAATAAATCAATGCAAGGAAATAATTCAGGACCTTGCATGAGCCAAAAAAGATTTTTTTTAAACCAAAGCTGAACATTAAGTCAAATAAAAAGAAGCATTGCAAATAAAAAAACTTATCTTCGAAGATATTTGCTCAATGCAAAAATGACTTTAAAAAAAACCCATTTTAATATCAACAGGAAGTAAAAATGAACAATATTTTTCTCTATGTACATATTGCAATTTAGCTTTTTCAGTAAAAGTAGATATGTAATTAAAAGTAAATATTTTAGCTTAAGTACACTTTTTATTCCTCTTAAAAATCTAACTATAATCAGAATGATAAATTAGAACCTTATACATCTAATTTAGAGACATTTTTTTTTTAAGTTTCGCTCCCCCGCTTTTTACTTCAAAGTTCTCCCTCAAGAAATGTACCGATACACATTATTACATTTTGAAATTCTGATGCACTAAAAGTTATGAATGATATTTTGCTTTGCATTAAAAAATATGATTCTATATGCAAAGGCTTCCAAAAGTTAAGGAACAACCAGTTTTTTGCACCTTATTTGCAAATGAATGAATGTAGAAACACTATATTTGGATGGCATGTGCACAAAACAGTTGTGTATTGACTGCAAGATAGAAGTTTACATAAAAAAAATTTAAAAATGATTTACAACAAAAAAGGCAATCTCGCTGGAAAAGTCCATTCTTGGAAAAAATAATCACAGTTTTATGTGGTAAAATGTCATAGAAACATAACAAAAATGGGCTTAAATAAGGGATATGCCCACCCCTAGCTTAAATGCATTGGCGGCAATGAATTTCCATGCTGTCAATTAAGTTGTCGGTAACCGAAATGGGAAGTGATGACCAGACATGGGGTAAGCTTTGTTCCAGCTTTCCTAAAGGCCTTGGAGGAGGACTTTAAGCAGCAACCTGTCTACCAAGATAGTCCCAAAGATGCTCTATCGGATTTAAGACTGCAGATCGAGCTGGCTATTCAAGTCGCTCCAAACCAAGACCTTCAAGATATTCCTCAACAATTACAGATCGATGAGGTCGTGCATTATCATCCATCAGAATGAAGTCAGTGCCAATTGCACCGGCATAGGGGCAGACATATGGATCAAGAATCTCATCCCGATATCTCACACCAGTCATAGTTCCTCCCTGGAACACATGTAGGTCAGTATGACCACCGAGGGAGATTCCTGCCCAAACCATTATTCCACCACCTCAGTAACTGTGTCAGATTGATGATATCTGGTGCTTCATTCCCTCCAGATGAGCAGACGTCCTGAATCGCTCTCCAGTGTGAATCCGGACTCGTCTATAATGAGTACAGAAGAAGCCCATCACTGTCTGGTCCAGGATAAGTGTTCTCTTGCCCAAGATAAGTGGGCCCTTCTCTGTCGTCTGTTGAGAGGTACACACACACAACTAGTCGCCTTCAATAGAGACCTAAATTGTGAAGACACCTTCGCATCGTACTAGTGGATATTCTTCTCCCTGATGCTACAGAGTGGTCTGCAACAAGTTGCGGCAGAGAAATTCTTCTCCTTCAGGCCGAAAGAGTGATAAAACGGTCTCCTGCAGGTGTTTAACTCGAGGTCGGCCTGGAACATGTCTTCTGGACACAGATGCTTCGGTTTGATATTGATCCCAGAGACGGTGGACCACACTACAAGACATTAAGACGCCTAGCAGCATCAGCCTGTGACAACCCCATTTCCATCCATCCAGCCACCCATCACCTTAACGAATCGGGCAAATGGCTTCTCTCAGGCATTGCAAGATCCCACTGCCTATTGTCAACAAATCTGCTAACAAAAGTTGTAAATCATAAGTTACACACGTAATTATGAAAGCCTGATATATGCATATTTTTCCCTCACTCATATAAATCTGTTCTTTCCTATTTAAAAAAAAGTGGTAGCTATTGTTTTTGCATAAATTTGTATTAAATACATTTTTATTATTTATATAAACTATAAATTTTATTGTTACTATCATTTTTTTTACGGTGAGCTTCGAAAAACATGTTGTTCCTTAACTTCTGGAGGGGCCAGTGTATATAGTATTTTAATAATTTTTCAAAAAACTAATTTATTTATTATCTTGCAAGTGAGCTTACCTTTGAACATTAATGAACAGAATTAAACGGTTGCTATCTTTTAGTAGCAATTTCATTCAATAAGATATTTCTAAATCTGTATAACAAAAACAAACAAAAAAGAACGTCTCATTTTGAAAATTCAATTACCTTTGACTCCAGCTAATTCTTCCAATGTTGTTATGTACTTCTTTGCATTAGTTGGAAGATCTGCAAAATTCCTCACTTTTTCAGTACAACTGTTCCAGCCAGGAAGAGTGACATATTCAACTTCTACTTTTTGCATCTCTGATGCACAAGCTGACAATGGATATATAATTTAGGTTTTATAATATTATGTCCACTTAATATATCTTTTGGTAACAGTATTTTAAATATAAATTCAAAATCCTCAAAACAGTGAAATATTCAGAGATAATTTCTGCATATTGTATTGAAATTTTAAGGAGTATTTTATGATTTTTTAAAAAATAATTATTTCTTTAAAATGTATAGCATATATTTTAAGAGAAGCAAAGTATTAAACAAATTAAGTTTATAATGAGGAATTAAATAGATTTTTGCAAATTTAAAACAAAATAGTTCAGTCTTTTAACCTGCATAAATGATTCTTTTGCAATCAGAAGTTATTCTCATAATTAATTTAACTGAAACATCAACAATAAAAAATAAAATAAACAATGCACACAAATATCTTGAAATTCTTATTCAACCATTTTTGTTGTCCACATAAATCGGCTGCATTTCAAAAATTAAATAATTTGTTTTGCTCAATCATATAAAAAAGCATCAATTATCAGGAGAATTCTTTAAATTAAGCTTTTGAATTTTTGAAATCATAAAGTTAGTAAGTATAGAACAATACTATGAAGAAATATACTAGCCTTTTGTCAACTTGCATGCATGTGCGTATATTACTAAAAAAGTAATTCATCTTTGTTAAATTCTCCATTCTCACTCTGCTGCATTAATCCTCTTGCATGTTTTCAGACATTTAAATCTCTTAAGAATTATTAAACAATGTTAGAGAATTGAAAAGACACCATCAATTCTATTGCATTAAATACCACCGATTAATATCAGTGAGGTACTAAAATTTAAACAAAAAAGACAATATGGCCTAGAATGATATAAAATTAAAGTTAGAATTTTTAGTTTTAGAAAAAAACTATATTAGAAATACTCACAAGGAGGTGTCAGTAGCCTCTTGTTGTTTAGACGATAAGCCACACCTATTTTTAATTCACCAAAAGTATCCAAAATATCCAGTTTTGTAACTGCAACTCTGAAATACAAGAAATAATTTGAAAAACTTACACAGCAATTAAACGCATAAGTACTAAAGATTTTATAAAAACTTTTAAAACTGAAAAAAAACACTTTCTTTTTAGATGTACTATAAAATATAACCACAGAATTGGCAGAGGAAGTCTCCAATTCAGTACCCTATTATTCATATACAAAAAAGTTATATAGGGAGAGGGATATAACTAAATCAAATATAGATTGACTTTTAAAAAGAATATACTAAAAAAGGAATACTTTTTCCAAACGATAAGCACACTACATTACAAAACAATCTAATCAAAAGTGTAAAGGATAGGTTCTACACCATTGAAGATGTTTTGGAACTTTCAAGTAATTAGTTAAAATTTAATTCATCAATACAATTTATATATAACCTTTGGCTTAACATATTCTAAAACTGTACAAACAGAATTTAATGTGGAATTTTCAGATTCTTCCTGGAGTTCAAAATTTAGTTAGGATTGTACAAAGTTAGGATAAGCAAAATACTTTAGTGACAGAACAAAGCATATGAACAATAAAAAAGTAACAATAAAAACAATTCATTAAATACTTAAATTACTCATGGACCAACTCTAAATGCTAATTCATCTGAACTAAAAATATATCTTCATTTAAAAATACCTTTTTTAAAAATTTTCAATTTTAATAATTGCAATAGAGAGAAACAAGATTAATATTTTATAAACATTTTAATTAGAAAATTAAATTACTTCATTAAAAAAATCCAACTCTAAAATTTCTACAAGTGTAATATGTTTTAAATTATATTTTTTAAAAAGATTTATAACTTACGCAGTGTAGCCATTGATCATATTGGAGTAGCGAAGGAGAACAGCATCCAGCCAACCACAACGTCGTTTTCGCTTTGTCGTTACTCCGATTTCATGTCCCCGTGTTTGCAAGATTTCTCCCAAACCCTGAAAAATAAAGCAAAAAATCAGTAATTACTTGAAATGGGCTAATTGTAATTCACTTTTAAAAAATGTTGACCATCATTTAAAAGTTACTTCCTCTAAATGAATTTGTTTATTATACATTCCAGATATATTCTGATTTCCTATGAAAGGCATGACATTACAAATCAAAATTATCAATGAAACTGCATAAAAGTTTTGATGCTGTATTCCATACATTAATAAATTTGCTTAAAAAATAACGCCCTTACCTTCTCTTGAGAGACTTTGATTTCAAGTAGGCTTGATTTTTATATCAAAAGTGCATACAAGCATTCTTTGCCCATGTAAAAGGAGGAAATAATACTTACCTTGTATTCTGCATAATACTTGAGAAATTTTATCAAATAAATCTATTTAATGCATACTTTTGATTTATTTATTTATTTATTATTATTTTGCATTTCAAATTCATTATGGGAACATTTTATACCTTTCTGAAACATGCAAAATTCTACATTGCAAGTCTCTAGCACATTACTTTGGTCTACAGGTTTTTCAGTTGTGCCTGCATTGTTTTGCCTTTTATCATAAAATGTTCTACATTTCTCAGACATTTTCTTTAAATATTGTTGCTTATGTTTTTTTGTTTTTTTTAAATAATTATTGGAGAATCAGAAAACTTTCTAAGGCAGGGGTGGCGAACCTTTATGGATCAATGTGCCATTTTTTCTAAAGAAGCGTTTAATAAGGTATAGACGTGCCATCAAATAATTTTGACTTGTGATTATTGGAAAAATATAATAAAACTAAATACTAACACAAAACTCTTTATTCACTACGAAAAAATACCTTTTGTGTACTGTATAGTTATAAATGTTTTAGTTATACGTGTAATTCAAATTAAAGTAAACATTAGAGTGATTTCTGTTGCTGCAGATTGGATGACAAATAACTTACATTAGGATTGTAACATGTTACTTTTAGTAGAATGCATGCTGAATTGGCGAATCTGTGTGTGTGCCAAACGGTTCCTAAGCAATTAATTATTTTTGATGTGGTTCTTTTTTTTTTTTACAAGAGGATTTATGATTTGTTTCAAAATGCCGTTTTACAGACAATGTTCTGCATACCACTATTCCAGAACATAAAACACACAATAATGTCATGCTTCTAGATTCACCAAATTTGAAAGTCTGTTACACTTACTATCTTGCACTTTTTGTTCTTTCGCTGAACTACAGCCATGTTAAGTAACAGTTAAATATCGTAAATATAACACAAATAAACTTTAAAATACAGTTGTGTCAATGAAATTGACTATGTTATGCGTAGACAAACTTTACATCATAAGCAATTGTAGTCCACGAAGTAATTACAGCAAAACAATAACGAATGAGTGTTCTCCCTGCCTCCCCGCGAACAATCACTTGCAATTTTTTGTAATACTTCATAGTGAACTTTGTTATTTTGAAATAAAATGCAAATCCTTTTAATCGCTGGCGTGCCCAAAATATTCTGTCACGTGCCACTGGTTTGCCATCCCTGTTCTAAGGTATAATTTCCTTCTTATTCATGCTTTTATAAAATTTCTTAAGTTTTCGTTCTAAATGCTATAACATCCTAAGTTCAAACTGAAAACCATTTCTATAAATGTACAGTTGATCATCAGGAAGAAATTGGTAAAAAAAAACTAACTACAGTCACATGGAGAAAATAGAAGGAAATTCTATGCACCACTTTATACATTTTCAGTCAATTTCATACAAACTTTTTAAATTACTCTTACCCTTTGGAGTAATTCAGCTGAAAATTCTTTGCCTACTTATCAATTTTCCTACAACAAATTTTATTTCAAATGATTCTTTCAAATAATTTAAGTCAGTATTCCATTGATTTCCTATAATTTACATCACTGCATGGCCACAGAAGAAATTACCCTACATGCAGATTTAGAAGTATTATGACTCTGGATTCCTGTGCGAGAAAATACCTCAAGAAATAAAAATGGGATATTTTGAGATTTTAAGAAACATAGAATATTTTGAGGATCAAAAGTATAACTTAGCAACTAGGTTGAACTATATATAATACAAACTTATTAGTTTTTGATATATATGTACACATAGCTGTATCAAAAATATGAAACTTCTCAGAATACAAAAAACATTTAAGTATATAGAGCCAAAATTTATTGAGCAAAATAAAAGTTTCATTTTTTAAAGGCTTAAATAAAATGTTGACTAAATTATTCATTATTTACATTTAAAAAAAATGTATTGATAAATCAAACTGCAAAAAAAGTACAGCTAAGTATTTCGTACCCAAATTCTAAAAAAATTATGATTATTCACAGATTTTGAAAGAACATTTTATAAAAACAATGGATAATTATGACCTAAAATTACAAGTGAAACAATTTCAAAGACATAACATTTATTTTTAAAAGAAATCCCCTTACATCAGATAATTCTGTGGGAAAAGGTCCATCTCCAACTCGCGTGGAATAAGCTTTTACAACACCATAGATCTCTCCAATGACAGTGGGTGGGATTCCAAGACCGGTACAAGCTCCTCCCACAGTACAGTTGGAAGACGTGACATATGGATAAGTACCTAGAAAAATTATGCAAAAAATTTTTACTTGCCTTCTTGTGTATTAAGATTTATTACATATTTAAGAGATGTAACAAAAAAATTGATTAATAATACATTTGTAAAATTTCAGTGTATTAAACTTAGAAAATGTTATCAAAGCACGACTCATTTTTCTTTAAAAAAATTACTACACTCATTTTTTACTATGAGTATTAAATGAATTCGTTTATATAAAAAAGAGAGTCTTAGTTTCTGAAACTTAAAATGGTCTTAAAAACCTCAAGCTGTTGTTTTTAATATGTATTCAGTCATTTAAAGAAATATTCATTATTTAAATTGGATTTATTCATTAACAAATATACACAGCAAAAACCTTTTTAAAAAGCAATGTATTTGACACTTGAATAAAAATAAGTTTTCTAAGCAAATGAAAGAAGCTCATAAGTTTCTTATACGTAAAAATCTCAAAATTCTGAACAGCATTCCACATTTATTTTTTTACGAAGAATACTTTAGTGACACAACTTAAACCAGAAGACAATAAAATAATAAACCCATGTTAACTTAAACAAAGAGCATAAAAGTTTAATCTGAATTTTATTTACTTGATACATTTGTTGTTACAATAGTTATTTCTGATGCATCAAAAATTCTTAACTATAGGTTTCTTTAAGTCAGTGAGAGAGGGCAGACATTACCAAAGTCTATGTCCAAGAGAGCTGCATTAGCACCTTCCACAAGGATTTTCTTTCCACTGGCAATGGCTTGATGAAGGTAAGTGACAGTGTCTGTGACAAAGGGAGTGATAGCATTGGCATATTCCTAAAGATGACAAAAACATACACAATAAGAATGTGTCAACAAATTAAGCATTTTTTAATAATTTGACTGCAAAAGAGAATTTAAACTGAGGAAATAAGAAAAAGTCAGCTAATGAAGTCATATTTGATGAATGAGTTAAAAAAAATTATGAATAATGGTATCAGAGGCATGCTATTGTGATGCCCAAACATCTTTATATAGGTAGTTTTCAATCCATTGCCTCATACAAGCAGTTTAAAACAGATAAGCCTTACTGACTGTCTCACAAATTGGTAAAAATTCATAATTATGAAATTCTTACTTCATTAAAAAATTTTCCAATGATGAAATTAAATTAAATTCTCGAG
The DNA here is from genome assembly GCA_019973955.1 of Trichonephila inaurata madagascariensis. Lineage (NCBI taxonomy): Eukaryota > Metazoa > Arthropoda > Arachnida > Araneae > Nephilidae > Trichonephila > Trichonephila inaurata. The sequence continues at coordinate 261,169 of BMAV01025745.1, forward strand.
TGTTACCACATGTTTAAATAAGTTCTAAAAATATATTTGATAAAAATTAGCAGATAATATCTACTTTTTTGTATTTTAAAGAAATCATTACAGATACTTTTTATCACAGTAATATATTCATAATAAATATACATAACTGAGTATTTAATATAAGGAGATTAGTAATTTTTTGTCCAAGTCCCCTGAATCTGCAAAATATCATTCAAAATAATGAGAATCTGTTCACATTAAACAAATAGGCAATAAGCATGGTGTTGAAATTAGAATAACGAGATACTGCTCCCCCTCTTTATTTTAAAATTAAATTATATTAACAGAAATTAACATACTGCATGTCAAACTTTTAAAATATGTTATTGACACATCCAGTTAAAAAATTATTTAGTCTTTGAAACCAACACATAAAAATGTAAGTGTGAATTGAAATTTTTTTAAAATGCAATAGTCTATCTCTTCATTCTTCATGCTAATCATCAATTAATTCTGTCAGCTAAAGATTATACATGAGTGCAGGGAAATATTTCTTTTAAGAAAAGTTAAATAATTGTTAACAATCTGTTTTGCTATCATTAACTTAATACTTGCATATTGATTTAAATTTGTCAACTGTTTTAGATAAGGTCCAAGTAACAAACTTTTAAAATTATATGTTTCAAAATATAAACGAGCAAGAAAAAGTCATCAGAAGCATTGAGAACTTTTTGAAACATTCATAATACAAAACATTAATTTGAAACAAATTTAATTAAAAACATTCAAGAATGAAAAAAACATTAGAAATTACAGTACAACACTTATCTAAAGGTCAGTTAACCTTCCTATATTATGCTTAAATATTCTTTTTTAACACATGTACACAGGTAAGAAAAAAAACTAACTTTGTATTTTTGGACTTCTTGTTCAATATCCACATTCAAACTGGCATGCTGATTCATGTAAGTTTTCAGAAGATTTCTGAATCTAAAAAACACGAAAATATTAATATTTAACCACAACAATAAAAATAAAAGACATAACTTGTGTCTAAATGTCACTGCACAGCTAAATCTGTATCATGTGAATTGTGCCATATTATAACAGCAAAAGAGAACAATAAAGATTCTTATTCACATTTCATTTGGGGGGAAAAATTGGTCAGATTTTTGAGGAAAATGGGACAATATTGACTTCAAAAATGGAGTCAAAACAGCTTTTTTTTTTCTCCTGATGCTATTGCCATATGAACTCACAAAATACTCCAATCAATTTCATGCTATTTCCCTGTGTTCCTTATGCTTTCATTTTGCAATTACACTACTCACATGTTCAATTTTATTGTGCAATTTCACATGGCACATATTTGGTTGTAGGGATATTAATACATAAGTACCAAATAAGTTGATATCAATATAAACCAATAATGAAAAGGAAATAAGGAATAATAAGGACTAAAGGAAAAATCAGAAGATTTAATTTTATTTGTGCTACTTGCAACATGACAGTGCTAATATTAAATTTTTTAAAGGTTAATGTAGTACAAAACTAACTAAATAGCATACAAATGTGGTATACATGATAATTTCATTAATTTGACATTCAATTTGGAGTCATTTTGATCAGAATAATGAGTAAAATTATGTATTTCCTAATTGGATCCTTGTGAAATTTTTCAATTGAAGGATGCAAACTTTCACAAAATGAAGTTTATTCTAATCACTAGGTACTCTCTGCTGCTAAAAAAATAATTCTGCTAATGTCATCAAACTAAAACAGTGGATTGTGATATACAATAAGAAGTTATGAACTGACAGATAATTTTTTTCCAGATCAGTTTTAATATTTCATTACAAACAATAGATTACAAAAATAAAAACCACCTGCTTTATTTTTTTACAGTATCATTTCTACAAAAAATTTTACTTAAATCTAGATTTAGCTATTTAAACAATAAATGCATTACAAATAAGTATTCAAAAAAGCCCTGTTGATATTCAAGTTTAAAAACATTTAATTCACTGAATCAACAAAGCTACTGGTTACTTAGATTCTAGTGAAGCCCAATGTGCTTTCTAAATTGTATTCTACAAAAGAATTTCTAGAGGTTTTGAAATTAGGTAATCAAAAAACCTTTACACTGTTTCAAATTTTTTAAAAAATTTTTATAAATCACTTGCATATTCTCACAACATCCTTTTTCTCCATAATAACAATAGATGGCAAGACTGTTTAACAAGTAAATATGATAAATTGGCAGCTGTGAGACAGTAAAAAAGGCTTAATAATACTTCCGATCTTATTTCACTAATCTTTAAACCAACAAAATTTTTCAATTACATTTTTTTCAAATACAGTTTGTTCTAATTTAATTGGTTTTGGTGAATCTGATTATATGAAATATCCCATAAACTGTATATCAATTTTTAAACTAATGCCAGTGAAATCAAAAATTATATTAAATAGGAGAAAATATAATAAAATTTTTGGATATTTTGAGAGAGCTCTGACCATAAAATTTAAAACAATTCTTTTATGAATGTTATCAACTTTGCACATTTTACCTGAATCTTAAAAAGAAATTTAACTTTAAAAAGAGAAAAGAAAAAAGAATGTATAGGCATGATGTTAAAACTCTCTTGATCAATGTTTAATGATATACAAACATTGTATTTAATGTGGAGACAATTTTGTAAAACAAAATCTAACTTTTGATTTAAAATTTGTATGGTAGATTAACAATCTGACAAAGGAAAACAGAGTTACCGAACATTACAAATTTTAATTTATTCATTCCTTACTTTTGTATGAATGCTTTTCAGTTTTTAAGTTCAATATAGCATCTTTCCACTTTATAAAAAATTCAAGAATATTTTGATTCCTACAAATAAAATTCTCCACAATCTCCATTAAAATATTTTATCCTTTTAACAGTATATTAAAAATTTAATTATTATATTAACCTTGTCCTAAAGCTTCACAATAGATTGTTTATAAAACTCAATTTAAAATGTTAAAAGGTGCAAAGAAACAAATTACAATTTTTTGCATATGGGCCAAAAGCACATATCTTGCCCCATCAAGTCACTAACTATTCCATAACTTTGTTTCTCAACAGAATATTGATGCTATATAGAATTCGTGAATTAGTACACAATTCAAATTTTTGAATCTGTTCAAACAATTATCGAACAGCAACATCAGAGAAAGAAATCCACCAAAGAAAAACAGTATTCCATTTCTTGAAGACTTACTTTTCCTCGAACACTGCAAAGTCACCAAGGAGATCCGCCAGACGTATTCCGCTACGACTGGCCTGTAAACAATTCAAAAGTTATTCACGCCATCAGAGGCCCTGGGGCCTCTTAAGAAAAATGAAATCATTACTATTTTTAATATATAAATGGATCGGACTTACTTTTGAGGAGTAGGTGGGTCCAATTCCTTTTTTTGTGGTCCCAATACTATAAAGACAAACAATTTAAAGATTATCACAAGAATAATTGTAAATCTTACACACAATTGATTTCAGTAAAGTGTAAATTGCAGAATTTAAGAGAATTTAGCAAAACTGTTTCAATCTAAAGAATGTCTAGTCTTTTTATTATTCATTTTTGAAGATAAAAGTAATTTTTTTGGATTTCTTTTTTAAAATCCAGAATTTTGAAGTTAATGAGGCCATAAATCATGGATTATCGATTCTCATATGCTTCTGTTTATTATAGTACATGTCTAAAAATAATCTGATTTCATTAAAAAATTTTATTATTTCACATATACTGAGTTATAAAGAGAAATATTAATGGTCTAAATTAAATTAAAATAGTTATGGAGATATATTAAATAGCCCATTTTAATCACTTAAGAATAAAGACAATTTATTTTAATATAATGCTAAGAGAAGCTAAGGCTTCACAAAAACTATACTATTGCATGAAATTTTTGTAATTGTGCATTCTTTTAACTGTACATAATTTTTTTTATATAAATTTGCATCTGTTACAATTAAGTAATATTATCTAAATAATCACATTGTTACACATTTTATGCATATTTATATTCATAATTTATTATGATGGATTTAAGCTTCAATTGTCACTCATATGCATGATTATTCAGATGTTTGAACTATACAAAAGTTGTTATAGCTAAATTTTTCACATTTAGAATGATGTGCAAAACATTCTATGGGTCAAAATGGCATGGCATTTGAGTAATAAAAAAAGTAGCTGTAGAGTTATAAAAAAAAAGGCTGTATACATGTTCTGTATGAGTACTGTGGTTCACAATATCTTTTTCCAATCTTAAAGCAATGTGTTCTACAGCAGAACCTAAGCTGGTGTTAATTCCTTGAATATACTGAATAGAATATTTCACATGCATTAATGTGTTGCGGGCTCTGCTCTTGAATATCCTACGTTGCAAGGAATGAGATCAGGCAAGTTTGTAGGCTGAGCTGTAAAAAATAATGACCAATTACATGTTCTTCAGTGACAGTTAGTCTTAACTCTTGCACCACAATGAAGAAAAGATGCACTCTCCTGCATAAAAAGTTTCCTGTGGACCCTAGCATAACCCTAACAGAATACAATAGCACTAGATGAACAGCATTTGGATTTCTGTTGTTCAGATGCAGCAGTTGTGAGCATTCACTTAGCCATATTAAGGCTGTCTTCGGTAAAAGTACGAGAGCTTGAACTAAACACGAAGCACATTTTCAGACAGAAAAATGCCTCAATTTCCATGGAAATTTGCAATATCTTAGCTCATACCTCTGTTAACAATAGTGTATTTAAAAATTTCAAAATATTCCATGAATATTTTCTTTTTTGTTTTAATACATGAAGGCGTAGCCCTTTTAACATTACGATATAGGAGAAAAAACACAAAATGCATTTTATACCAGAAAAAATGAATAAAGTCAGTTAAAAATGAGAAGTATGATAAAAAGTGCTGCTCTCTAAAGGATAGTGAAGCCAAAATATCATATTAATGTTTCATTTCTTTTATATCTGAAAAAATGTTCCAAATTCGGGTCCTATTCTTTAACATTAACCGAAAACAGCCGTAAGTGAAAATGGGCCTCATCTGCCTACAGAATATTCTACAGCCAAATTACTTGCACTCACGCAGCCCAAATGTTTCTCGAACTCCAACATCTGTCAAAAAGCTCACAAAGACTTTATTTTATACAGGTAATAGCCAGAATTTGTCTCATAACCTTCCAAATAATTTAATCATGCATATTAGTAGCACAAGAAACAGTTGGTAGACTAGCAACACTGTGGTGATTGGTTAGACGTTTCCATGACTGCTAAAGTCGCATATTCTACATGTGCAGGGTCAACAACACACACACATATTGTCCTCCACCACGTAAAATACTAAGCTGCCAGTTTTTTCAAACTTTTCCATCATGTCATATCCAGTAGTGTGGGTCTTTGATCAATGACATATCTTTTTCAGCCAATTAAAAAATCCAAACACAGCCCAGACATTCTCTTCTTTTTAATACAAGTTTCATGAATAGAACTTTGTCTTTTAGCACCATCATGATGCAACAGCAAACTGAATACAGTTGTAAGCATCACTTGTCCTGTACTTTCATCAGGTTCATCCTTTACATATGTTGTGAAAAGACACATTGTACAAATCAGTAAAGACATGTTATTTTATTTCTTAAATCAAGAGCTCATAACATTTTTCTACACTTTTTTTAAGTGCATGTATGCAATTTAGTTGTAGACATTGAGGTTCTTTTGGAGGAACTGAGGCCCAAACCTGAGGATTTTTTGGTTCTAGTCTGGTGCCTTATTCTCTTTGGCATCAAAGAACTGTCCATATTTTCCATGTCATTTTCTGAAACACCTATTGACAGCTTTTTATATTAATTTTTTATTTAATAAATCTCAAATGTCTATAGTTCAAATTCATTCCATTCTCGCCCATAGAATACCCAGCATAGTCCTTTAAGTATGGAAAGTTTGATCATAACAACCCTATAAACATACGTAATCTTGAATAACGTTTATCATTTTCAATAATATAACTACAAATTCAAATCTTTTTCAACTTTTTTTTCCAATAAAAAGAAAGCATTATTTTAACAAATTTGAAATCAATTGATCAAGAAAAGTTAACTGTGGAAAAATTTCAGTTCATCAAGAGAAATAATTTATTAAATCCAAGTTTGAGATTTAAGAATATTTTTACAGGGGAAAAGAATTAAAAGTAATAACTTGAAATTCATTAGAATCATACTGTCAAAATAAATGAAAAAATTAACAATATGCACACCTTTTACTCCCTTTCTCTTGTTCTTGGAGACCATCCACAGTCTGATGGAAGTCAAACACTGCAAAAAAATTCAATTATATTCATCTGAATTAACTTAAAATACTAACAAAAGTTTCAAATATTTTTTAATGTGAGCTCAGAATTTAAAATTCTGTAGCATTTGCCAAAGAAAATTTTTTTTTTCTTCCCTTTATTAAAAACAGAATAAAAAGGATACTTTAGTATAAACCATATGCCAGTGATTCACAAATATTTTAGAATTTGTAATCTATCTCATCTAGAAAAACATACAGTAAATGAAAAAGGCATTTTTGATGCCATCCTAAAGAAACTTCTAAATACATACCTGCAAACTTTAAAAAGTGACAAAACATATATTGATGCATGATTGACAGTCCAAGGAAACTTTTAAAGTAACATGTGAATGACATTTCACAATCAAATTGTTAAAATAATGCACAAGTATTTTAAGTTTTATAAGGAAACACTTGATAAACAAATATTTTTAAAATAACGAGAAGAAAATTTCATAATAAAGATTTTGAGAAGGAAATTACACAGAAAACTCAATTTTTGTATCAACTTTATTTATGAAAATTCATGCACCAAAATAAATTTACAGGCATGAACCAGGTGATCTTCAAAAATTAATAATTCATGAATAAATAAATAGGAGAAACAAACCCCTCTAATTTGTTCCAAAAGGACGAGAAAGTGAAGTAGGGTTATTTTCCCCAATTAAAGGCATTCTTAGGTTTCCAGTATCAAATTATGCAAAGCATAAAAAGAGCAACTGCACCAGATAACAGCAATTGAAGCTCTATATATGAAATGTTGTCCTTAGTGGAGAAAGCCTTTTTATAAGAATTTAGAAAGTTCCATTCCAGTATTACCGGCATATTGTTGGATGCGTGGTAATAATGGACCAAAGTCAAATTCTTCATTGAACAAAATGATGCAGAAATTTGAAGCTACAGGTTCGTAAGCTTCTTATTAAAGAAGAGGCCAGCACATAGATAAAGTACATTTCATACTATCTGGTAGAGTTAACACATATAATATTTGTGTAAAGAGTACATGAAATCTACATGCATTGGTCAAAAGGGACAGACTGAGGTGTGTGCGACTTCACCATCAATTTCTTCATTAGTTAATTTTTTTTTTTGAAGTCACAGGACAAATTAAATAGTTTGTCACAGAACAATATCATTCCAGAACCACAAGCATGTGTGTGTGACACAGACACTCTATGCAGTCACTTTTATGCAAGATGGAACACCACCGAATGTCACTGTGCTATTCAAAGCCTTCTTCACTCAACATTTGTGAAGAATAATGTTTTCGATCCATCCTTTCAACACATAAGGCCTTTCAGATCTAACATAGTGTAACTTTTGATAGAATCAATTCTTGAAGTCAAAAATTTACCAAGAGAGACAAATCTATATCATTGCCAATACTGAAGGTGTCATTCACTAAGAAATATCTGCCTTAGCACAAGGAATATTACTTCTGAATGGAGACTACATTAAACAGTTGCAAGTTTCTTTATAAGGCAGAGACTTGTCGCGTGAACACCATCAAAAAATAAAAAAACCTAAAGCATTTTTTTTTTACAAAAAGCCTGGCTTTTTTTCCATTGTAAAACTGGTGTGCATCAAACCTTTATTTGTGTATTAATTTAAAAAACATGAATATATCTATGGATTGCAAATTTAGTTGCTTAGTTCTGCCACCAGGTGGGCAAGTTGTATATATAGATGACATGCCTGTCATCTGTTATGGTTCTGATACAGACCAACTATTCATAAGAGAAACGTTAAAATTTTATGTGCAAAGCATAAAAGCTAACAGGCATGCAATTCCCTCCTTGACTGGATGTTAATAAATATAACACTTAGGAACAACAAAAGCACTATTGGTGATGGACATTTTTACTTTAAACCTCAATAAGGAGACAAGTGGGATTCAGATATCTGATTCTAAATCCTACCCTCCAGAAATCCACACACTGCTCTCCTTGACAGAATAATAATTCATATAATTTGAAGACATTACACATTAAATGTCTTACCTTAGACTTTGAAGATAGTAAAGGAAAATAACACCTTGAAGTCAAAGAATTTACAGTTAATACAATTTCAAAACGTTTAATTTTGTTAAAATGTGTACAGAACATCTTTTCTGCCATAGTGACCTACTCTAGCTATTGCTGAATCATGGTAAAACCTTATTAAAAGCTACATTATTATTACATTCTAGTTACTTTTTTGAAACACATTTTAAAAATTGTAAGTTTTTAAAAACAAGGTTCCGAAACTCTTCTTTGGGCAAATATTTAAATGCAATATATTTAGAATAGATTAATCACAGCACATAAAATTGTGCAACTGTTGAGGGGAAAAAGCAATTGCTTCGGGAACAATTTCTGTTTTTTATTTTAAATGTGTTGGTTTCAGTTTTTATGTCTGTTTGACATATAATTTCATGACATATGATTTTGAGTGCTTTCAAGTTAAAATTTTACACTCTAGTAGCAATTTTATTACATTTTCTTTTGCTGTAAGCAAATTTTACTGTTTCATTTTGATTTAACAATAAGACCAGCACTGAAAAATTTAACGTTACTTGCAACTTGATCCATACATTATTTCCAAGATCAAGTATACTATGGTTCTACACAATACCCTCTAGACTGATTGTTTAATATCATACTTTGAAGCTTAATGAAAGCTATTGGTAATAGATCTCATAATTCTGAACTGCAACCAAATAGTACCCTACTCTCCAAATTTGGTAATGCAAACCACAACCAGTAATTTGAGGACTTTGAACCTCTATAGATATCACATGGATCTACCTCTCGATACATATTTTCAATGACATTAGGATTCGTGACTATGACAACTTAGCTACTACAATCAATTAAGACAAAGAATAGGCATATGAATATAATACATTTCAAAACAAAGAAATTAAATGCGAATGAAAATACTCAAGTGAAAAAGTGAATATGTGTTTTCCCATGAAGCAATGATATAAATTCACCATAAATTGGTTCAGTTCTTAGAAATGTAATTTTCACCTTAACAATCATAATACAAAAATATCAAAAACAATTTAAGAAAAAATGACAATTGACTGTAGTAGGCCCTATTAAAAATAGATTAAGAGTGTGTGCGTCAGTAAGATGCTTGCAATGTATTATAATGTTTTAAGAACAATTTGCAGCCATTCTCACCAATGTGGGCTCTATCTGATATAAAAAGTCTTCCCTCAAGACTAGCTAACCCTTTGTCTTCATTCTTTTTTATCTCTTCAAAGAACTGAGGTATGTTGATGACCACACCATTTCCTGGAAAAAATTAGAATATATAATGAATGAATAAATAAATGAAGATAATCATTCAAATGTTACTAAACTTTGCAAGTGATATAGACACTTGATCTACTCCATTTTACTAAAATATTTTCTAACTTCTTGTAAAGAAAAAACAGAATTAAGGATAATCTTTGGGAAAAACATGAATAACATGAAGAAAAAAGCTACTGTAGACAAAAAAATACTTTAAAAATATAACAGAAATACTTACCATTCCAGAGATATTTTTTAGATATAATCAATGCAATGACATATGAAATAATAGACATTCATTTTTTCTAGAAATTTTTCTACTTTTCTTAAACAAATACAGTAGAACCTGTTTTTGTGCTGTAGATAGGGACCACATAAAAATAACCGCACGAAAAAAATTCGAAAATTTCATAAATTCTTGCATATAATAAGCAAATTTGTCAAAATACTACAGAATTTTTTTTTTATGCGGTGGAGAGGTCCCGCATGAAAAAGTCCTGCTGAGAAAATACGCCAATCATTTACGAAATTTATGAGAAAGTACTCCCATGACAAAATAAATAATTAAATTACACATGGAAACATTTTTAAAACATTTAGTTTCACATTATATACATGGAGAAGTTTTTAAAATGCACATAAATAATTCACTGCTACTCATCGTAATCCAAAGCGCTCATCTTCTAGTGATGAATTAGTTCAAAATTGCTTTTGTCACTTGAAGATACAATTTCAATTGATTTATTTTTTGGCACCATAAAGTAAGATATAAATTTTTGCGACAAAGGTGGGTTGGTCAGTTGCTTGTAAAGGTCACAATAACTAGATATGCTTGATCAAAGATATTTTTGAAATTTCATACTCATCTCGGAATAGGTATTCATTTTAAGAAAATGCTTTCCAATTTGTTGCAAAGCTGTATCCTTGCATATATTTTATCCACTCTCAAAGAATCTGGTTCTTCTTGCTACATAATCTACCAAATTATTGATAATGCCACAGTCATTTAAAGTTTCGTCTTCAATCAAGCGCAGACTGTTGGCGCATTGAGAGAAAGAAATTGAAAGTGCATTGTTGGGAGACTGTTTATAACAAATGAAGAGAGCATTTTAAGTGTATATATGTACATTGTGTGTGTGTGTGCAGCGGCGTAACATACACCCCGCAACCTCCAGACTATAGGGGGCCCAAGGCATGACTGATGCCTCATACGTATTTACCTAATTTATAAAATATTAAAGGCAAAACCTGACTTTGCAGGGGAGGGCTAACATTCTCTGTTACACCACTGGTACATTGATAGAAAGCATTACAGTGGCGCCAAAGCCGTTCAAATTCATATACAGCATAAAAGATCGCACAGAAAAAAAAATCACACAAAAAAGGACCGCATAAAAACAGGTTCTACTGTATTTGATATATTATATACATTCATATATTTTTATTTTTTTAAGTTAAAGTGAAGCATGTAAAATTATTTCCCATTCCACAAAAATTTTTACATAAATGGCTTTCATTTTTTAAGGTATTGCATCAATAATTAGTAAAGTTCAAGATGGAAGATTTTAAAATAAATTTTTAAGTTTTTTTTTTTTTTTTTTCGTATTTTGTCTAGTACCCAGCTAATGGTAATCAAGGCAAGATCACCACATAGACAAATATCTAGGGCGTGGTTTTTGAAAGGCCAGTCGAACTCTTACTTTTCTATTGGATAACTGTATATTATAAACAAATAATTGTTTTTTATCTGGTTGTAAGGCTTAAGTTATTATTATAAGGCATACATTTCAATTTTTTTTAAAAAAAATAAGCAAACCATTCAAACTTTTCTAGAAAAAATAAAATTTATTGTATATTAAACCATTTTATTAATAAAAATTCTAGATTTTAGTTTTTCATATTATTTAGTTTTAAATCTTTTGTGTGTTTCTGGGGGCCCAGTAAGAAGAAAATATTTAGGGCCCCAAGGTGGGTTAATTTAGCCCTGCTGACAAACTTAAAAGCTTACTAAATGCAATAACTTGTTTTACTTTCAATATTTTACTAATAATTAACGAATAAACTTTATTATATGCAATAAAAAATAAGTTTGCAAAGGTCAAATACTCTGGTTCTCAGGTAAGGGAACAGTACTTTATTTTTAAACGGCTGACCATGAGTGAGCAATAAACACTGAATACCCATAATTTTGAACTTCTGTTTTAAATTCATTTGAATTGAGTCACTAAACAAAATTTCTAAATAATTTTCATAATAAAATAAGCTGGTACCTAAGTATGTTACATATAAGCGTAATTTAATAAATTCAACTTTTTTCTGGACACTTACCAATGATTGAAGTACACTTGTTATGTACAACTCCACTCGGTAGAATATGTAAGTCATATTCATTTCCTTCAACAACTACAGTATGTCCAGCATTGTTACCACCCTAAGATAAAGAGATACAGTTATATACTTCAGTACGTAAAAACAGAAATTTTAAAAAGATTTTCATATAGCTTTCCTATCACACATTTTTGATAATCAAGCTTAATACAATAAGAAACTTTACAAAATATTTAGGCAAATACGTACTATCGTAACAATGCCAAAGTTCAAGATGGAGTTTGCAAGTTAGCAACTCAAATTTCACATGTGTCTTGCATGCTGAATTGGCAACCATGTGTTTCGTTTCATATAATGACACCAATACTGTTGCGATAGTATGCAAATACCAATATTTCTTTGAATCCTATTAAAAATTATTTAAAAGCAAGGCCTTTTACATTAAAAAACTAATAATGTAATAAAACATACGAAAGTTAAATATCACCCAAAAAAATGGATGTATTTGATTAATAACACAAGAAATATCACAACCACTCAAATTTTTAAGAAATCTGCTATTACTTCTTATAGTTCTATCTGGATTTCCAACAATTACATTTAAAGTTTGTTAATCATTTTAATATTTGAATGAACACAAACTAACACATAATAGAATTAGATCTAATTATGTTATACTTTTAAATGGAAATTAAAAATAAAAACTGCATTGAGTGATAATTGGAAAGATGTTTTTAAAATAACCAATTTAAGATATATAAAAAACAAAACTTCATAAATGTCTGAAATTTAAATATTAGTTGATAGCAAATGATGAACAATAATTATTTTATTATGGAATTATGAATTTCAATAACCATAGTAAAAACTTATTTCTTATACTAGTTTTGTTTCCCACTATGTTCAGAACGCGGCAAAATTTTATATGAAAGATTTCAAACAAAACACAAATTAATCGCGAATTCCCTCCTAAAATAAAGTATGTGGTTATATAAATATTTGAAATTAAAAATAATTAAAATAACTCTTTTAAAAGAATTAATTCAATTAACAGAACAGCTGTTTTGAATGCTTCAAAATATACTAACACAAATTCTATTCAAATGTATCACTTAATAAGTTTCAAGAAGCACGATAGTGAAACCATGTGTTTCGCATCAAAAAGCCGGCAAGCAGGTCGAATATGATGTGAGTACATTATGAAATAATATTGCAAATAATATTTATAAAAACACATATAATAATAACTTTCACCTAAAAGCATACCGAATCCGTGGCATACATAAAGACGACAGATCATATTATCATTTAACAAATAGAATTAAAATAAAACTCACTTGACATCTGCAGACTATATCCATATCACATGCAAGCATGTCAACAACTTTACCCTTTCCTTCATCGCCCCACTGGGCTCCTAAGACGACAGAGACTTTGGAAGGCATGTCAGTTCTCAGTTTCTTCGGATTTGAATGACCATTTGCACTCATAACTATATTAAATTTGAAGAATTGAAGTTCAAAAATCTGTCGCCCTCAGAGATGACCTTCGCATTAAAGCGCAATATTTCAAAAGACTCTGATTCGTCGACCGAGGTCTCAAGTACCGCCCTCGATCAAGTGACGTAAGATTGCGATAACGAGGTTTTGCGAGTGAGGTTTGAAAGAAGAAATGGAAAATTATCAAGGTTCACTCAAATAGTTTTCGAATAAAAAAAAAATTATTCTTAAAATTTTTGCTAAAATAAAATTAGTCATCAATAGAAAAGGTTATTGATTTAGTCGCTGAATATAGGTGTCACATGACCAGTTTCAAAAATTTTATTGCAATCATATATATTTAAACATACAGACATACTTAACGCTTATCATGAGATCTCCTAAGCTATTAAACCTACAGACTTGAAATTTGATAGGCATGTTTCTTTTGTCGAGTAAATATTTAAAAAAGGGGTTGTGGAAATCGATTCTCAGGGAGGGTTGCGGGTGTGTTATAAATGAAAAAAAGTTCCGTTTTTTAATTAGGCTAGACATTCTTGAAATTTGACAGTACGTTTCTCTTGTCAACTAGAGATCTATAAGAACGAGTTTCAGGCAAATCACCTCATGTGGAAAGGTTTCCCGGTGTAAGAGATACACACAGATATATAGTGCATTCATTTTTCTGTAATATGTAGACGTAGCAGAGCCGGTTTAAACTCATTTCGGTCTCTGAGCGTAGAAGATCTAAGGGCCCCCTTGGTACTAGCGGATCCATTGAGAGGCTCTTGGATCCGGTTAAGTCCAGCTTATCTGGGTCCTTCTGGGCCACGGCCCCTGGGCGCCCACCCCAAGCGCTCAGTGAATAAACCTACACTGAGTCGTAGCTAGGTAAGTAGGCACCTGCAAGTGTGTGCGTGCGTGTGTTTGTACGCAGACGACACAATGATCCTTTTCCAATGCAAAGAACCAGCTTATATTTCTCACATGTTTAGCAGATACCTTGATCGCCAGGAAAACTGGTTTCTCCGAGTAGAAAATTTTTTATCTTATTCCTTGATAAGGACTTTTTTTGTTGCAATCCGACTGGCTTCATGGTTGCACTATAGCCACGGTAGCCTGATGGCCAAGATCACGAATTGGTGACCGGCGTCTCATAAGTTCGAACGTAGTGCCGCTGAAGATCCACCGTGTAGAGTCCTCCCGTTGGTGTGGTGTGGAAGTTAGGAGAGAGGGTGCCTCGCCACTTGACCATGGTTTAAAATCATGAGGTCCGACACTAATAACCCTCGTGTAGCTACATAGTGCGACGTTGATACGTATAACTTTCACTCTATGTTGCCCTTTGTTATTTTTTTTTATTTACTTTCTACACATTCAATATTAAAATTCGTGCATTTTTGAATTTCCCTATAAATGTGGGAGAAACTGCTTTCAGTTGTTTAATTTAAAAGAAGTAAGTAGGAATTTTTTATTTTGTTTTTTATATTCATGACATTTTGTTTTTCCTTCTCAGTATATAATACTAAATATATTTTCAGAGAAAAAGATCATTTTAACTCATAAATTCTGAAAAATGTTTTTTTTTTTTTTTTTTTTTTTTGTAATTATGAGATTATTATGTCCTTTTTTCTTGGTGACAAAAATTATGATCCATAAAATATAATTTTTTTAAAAAAAATTTTTTCCTTCCTGAAAATTCCCGTGGAGGGATAAGAAGTTATTTTTCTCTTTCGATTTCACTCCGAAGTCGAAAGATTATTTTGTTCCAGAAGTTCTTTTTCTTTTTGAGATAACCTATTCGTATGACTTTTTCCAGATTACACACATACAAAAAACAAAAAACTGATTACATTTTTTTTTTCAAAAGTGATGGAGTTGGGAGAGAAGAGGACCAACTCACAGGAGCCTTATCACAAAATTCTAAGATCCGTCTCCACAGTGGCGTAACGGAAAATAATTGGGCCCACCCCCGCAAGGTCAGATCTTGGGCCCCAAGCCGGATATATATATATACAAAGAATTGCAAAACCATAACATAATGTATCTTTACACATCACGTAAAAATATTTAAATATTAAACTTATAACTAAATATAAAAACAACCTGTGTCTGAGTAAACAAAGTAAATAACGTTTAACATTAGAGCAGTGTTTCTCAAACTGTGGGGCGTGACCCTCTAGGGGGGCGCGAGCATATCGAAAATAAAAGGTTAAAAAAATTAATTTACTGTAATTAAGCATAACAAAATACTTTCTGACATAATAAAAAAAATACAGATTTACACTGATATGATGATATATATATATATATCATCTGGCAAAATTAAGTCATCAAAAAATAAAAGATTCCATTTCAAACGCTTATTAGCTATCTTTGATCCTATAACCAAATTAAAAAAAATATTTTGTTTGCTTTGCTGTAATCCCACGATGAGAGATTTTTTTATTCCGTTTCTTTTAACCTAAAATATTACTTTAGCTGACCTTCGAACTTACTGGTATGGTTATCTCCGTCCCTTTTTTTTAGGGAAGTATATATTTTTTTTAGGAATAATATATTTCTGTTTCGCCTTTCTCCATGTGAAAAAGTTTTATGATATATGGATAAGCATATTGAGCCTTTTGAAGAATTATTTGGCCAAGATTTATTTTTATGAGTATTCTGAAACATATAATGCATAATGAAAAACGTTGAATACAATTCTCTTTTAGAACTAATATCCATATTTTTATATTTTGTACACTGAATTGAATGTTAGCAAAAAGTCTGTGATTTGTGTCCTTTATTAAAGTCACGCACATTTGAAACAATTTAGTTCAATTTTACTGGATTTCTTCTCAAATTTTCGATGACAAATTGAAAAGTCCTTGAAATAGGTAAGTATATTTTCTCTTAGTTAAAATATTCACTGAAATTGTGATTTTTATTCTATATAGTAAAAATAATTATTAAAAAAAAGGATTGGGGTGAGTCACTCCGCGGGAACATTAACGTTAGTAACGTTAAAGTGCACACTTGTTCCCGGGCTACAACATTTTGAAGTTTTCTCGCTTTAAATATTAAAAATAACACAATTATTCTTTATTGGAATTTTACATTCTTTTTCATTATTTAACATTAATTCTAAATGCTAATTCTGTGAAGCTTAAAATTACAGTTCGTTCAAAACTATTTATAATATGAGCATTCACTTCAAAAAAATCATTTTACATTTTTGTATACATTGTCATGCACTTGGTTTTACTTTCCTTATAATTAAGCTATTATATCCAGAATAATGTATTATTTTTTTTTTTAAAAAAATAAATTCGTGTGAAGAGTGGGTACTTCAGCCAGTATAAGAACAAGTTTAATAATTATTAGTGACTTCGATGGGCTTGTCTTGCAGAGCAAAATTTTTCAAAGGAAGACTTAGTATTAGAAGTTGACACTCTGGGTTCTTTTTCTATAATTAGCTGAGATTTGTATTTTGTCTTCAAAACAACCACAGCAGAAAATCCGTTTTCACAAAGGTAGGATGTTGAAAATAGTAATAGTATAAGAAATGCTTTTGTTTTCAGTGCAGAAAATTCATCGTCCACCTCTGTCCAAAATTCAAATGACTATTATTTCAAAATTGCCTTTTAATTATGCCACTGGATGTGAAATCTATGAAGATTTCTTCTTCGGCAGTTGAGAGCTCTTCTGAAGTATTGTGAAATGAATCCCTAACCCACTCGTAACTTGCTATCAAGTTGTCCTCAGCAAGAAAATACTTTTTAAAATGCCATGCCAACACGACTAAATGATTTTCTATGGTTTTAAAAACAACTTCCGCATGTTGTTCTTCGGATTTGTAAGTTTTAACAAATAGTAAGTACACATGTAATTTTTACCCAGGGTTTCTCAGTAATAGTAATAATAAATTCAAAATTTAAGTATTCTTTAGAATATATCCTTGATTTAATTTTCGGAACCATGCTCTTCTGTGTACTTGTTGATACTTTATTATCATCGAATGTTCTCTACGACATTAAAATATATCTATGATTTTGTTTTAATCTACTGCCATAAATACTTAATACCGTGATTTACAACTAACGAGTAAATTATAAAATGTACATTCAAGACAGATTTGGTAGCTAAAGAAGTAACGACTCGACCAAAACTGAATGGAATTGTACCAGGTACAGCTTTTTTACATGTTTTGCGCAGACGTCTTACAGGTTGGCCAGACTCACGCAAACTTTCGCCAGAATTTTTGCCAGATGTGATGAATATGATAGAGAGCAACATAGACTAGATTATTTTTCTAATGATATTTGTACCTTTAGAAATGGTTGAAGGGAATAAATCTTTAAATAAATATCATTTTGCAATCTTTTCTAATTTAAAAATTAGAGAAAGAAAAATAGCATAATAATTATCCTATTACTTAAAAGAAATTTACTTAAAATATATATTACTTAAAAGTAATTTACTTAAAATATATATTACTTAAAAATAATTTACTTAAAATATATATTACTTAAAATATATATTACTTAAAAGTAACCTATACACAAAATTTAACACTTATCTTGTGAAGATGTACGGTTTATAATTAAGATCGCATTGTAGTTTTAGAGTCAAAGTGCATTATAGTATTGCATTCAATACATTAATATTGTATAAGGGGGGGGGGCGATAAAAATTATTATTGAAAATTGGGTCGCCAGTACTGAAAGTTTGAGAAGCACTGCATTAGAGAGTATTTATAGTATTAAAAAAATGGAATATCTAACAACAGTCGACTGATAACCTGGTAACTCGTTTATGAATCCCGGGATGAGCTTGACCTTAAGTTCGATAAAATTCTAGCATAAATTGTAAAAAGTCAAAGACACAACTACTGTTACTAATAAGAAAACATGGACACAAAAAAGAATGCGCTCGCAGTACCACTCAGGTTG
>BMAV01025745.1:301633-314608 GCA_019973955.1 Trichonephila inaurata madagascariensis
AGGGAGAGGGGGTGCCAGCTCAGGTGTCGTCCACGTCACTTGACCATGGTTCCCAAAATGACGTGGTCCGTCGCCAAAAGCCCTCGTGTAGCTGAACAGTGCGACGTTAATATTCACTCACTCCGAAATGCAGAGTTAGTGTAAAAATGTAGTACAAAGCACCCCACATACGCTTTTACCACAATGACATTAATTTTCTCGTGTGAATCATTTTATTCTTATATAAAGAATTATTTACCTTTTAGTGTTCGATTAAATATAAAAGCATGCTTTTTAGTTTTTTTAAATAATAATTCTATTATTTATTAAACATTCTTATAATTTATTAAATTTCTATTATTTATTAAACGTTTTTCTTTATATGAATAATGTAGGGTGTGTTCCACTGTTACTCAAAAGTAATTCAGATTTTTTTTTTCACAACTTTAAAAATTTTGAATATTTAATTCAGCTGGAAATCATTTAAAAAAATATTAAATGAACAAAACAATGTGGATCAAATTCAGATTGATATTTTATTAATTATGTGTAAATTAATTTATACTTATTCTAGGGAAATATATTTTTCAAGTTAGACTGAAATGTGTATGTGTCATTCACCTTTTCACAACGCAGTTCAAAAGCTATTTAAACATATATATATATTTCGTGATATAAACTGTTTAAAACGTATGCGTTCATTAGAGTGTAAACTTTTTGGTATGATCCGTATGCTCTAACAACCTGAAATTGAAATTCCGTTGAATCTACTTACAATCGAATGCTCGCATGTCTGTAGTTTGAAACCAACTCTCGTCGCTGCACTCACAAACGCAACCTGACAACTAATCAGAAGTTCAAATACATCAGAGTTCATTATCAAGTATCCATCTAACTATTACGGAGTTTAAATATCGACGCTAATTTTAGACTGGATAGTATAAATTATTATTATCAAAACACAATATGAATTTTCGTTATTCGAAACAATTCTCGGTAATTACAAGGCCGGTTTCACTTTAGCTTGTACGCGGGAATATATCCTCATGGATCTAGTTTCAGTTGTTATGCCTAATTATTTTACAGAATTTATATCAGAGATAAATAAAATACTTTGTGTTACTTAGCAGTATTTGATTGCTATTTCTATCGGTTAAAATAAATTGTTTGCTTAAATATTAAATGCAATGATCGAAATATAAAAGATTCATCTTTATGTATTTTGACTGGGTGACGTAGTTGGTTTGGCGCTGGCCTTGTACGCCCAAGTTTACAGGTTTGACCCCATCCCAAGTAGGTGGAATTTCATGATGCAAAAAATAGACAGCGTCCATGTCGTATGATTATGCGGCATGTTAAAGATCCCAAGAAAGCCTGTTTGGCTTCGGTGCTCTCGGTGAAATTAAAATCCTAGTATAATTTTACATCTTCAGAACCCTTTGGGGAGAAAACTGGATGTCAAGATCGCATTGTGGTAATTAGCATCCACCTACATTGTGCCACACTAAAAAGTGATACCAGCTCCTGGGG
Source organism: Trichonephila inaurata madagascariensis (assembly GCA_019973955.1). Lineage (NCBI taxonomy): Eukaryota > Metazoa > Arthropoda > Arachnida > Araneae > Nephilidae > Trichonephila > Trichonephila inaurata. Next base: position 303,143 of record BMAV01025745.1, read on the forward strand.
AATGTACCAGGTTTGCAATAATGCGCAGCCCATTTGAGAGAAAAAAATTATTTATATATTATCGAAAAGTGACTCAATCACTCATTCACTCTCACAAAATTATTCTACATAATTCACACCTTCTACAGCAATCAGGCACAACTATCAGTGTCTAGAAATACAAATACGTAATGTATTCGCATGCAATTGCTCGAACAAAGCAACTCTTCAACAACTCAAGACTATACTGTCAAAATAATACTAACTACGTTTCAGCGATGTAATCCTTACTTATACGCCGCTTAAGTCATAGATCGTGATATTCATAGAGTTGTCAAGTAATTTCCAGAAGCATCCATATGATCTCCAAGTCGCTAAAATGGTCACCCAGTCGCTTATATGGTTGCCAAAAATGATGACAACGTGGCTCTATCACCAAAATTTTTAAATTTTATAATGTACGAACGGCGTTGCTTGAGAATATTACACTTTTAACATAAAATAAATACATCATAAAGTAATTTTAACATTTAACACTTCCAGAATTAAATTATTTACACTATTTTAAGCATTCATTACACAAAATTTGTAGCAATATATATAGGTATATATATCTTACGAAGAACTCGATATATTTTCAAGTTTGTCTTCGTCAAAATTTAGATATTTATTAAAAATTATCTTTCAGAAAAATTAAGCGAAATATAATTTTTAAAAAAGTATTGCCAAGAATGATTCGAATATGAAAAAAGAAACGAGCCTTACAGTAGTCGCATATGATGTGTAACATCTGACATGTTGCAATAGTAACTTATATCCTGAAAAAAAAAATGAATCGAGTATGATTGGAAATAACTTTCTATCGAATAACTATATCTTCAATGAAAATTTTATTTAATTAACACAAAGAGTAATGCAATTTTTTTATCAAAAATAATTATTCTTGTTCAATTTGGGGAAGAGCGGAGAAAATAGACTTATGATAACTAAAATATGGCACATATACTTGTGATTTCAAAGTATTTAAAAACCGTTGAAAAACAGCATCAATAACAGTACCACTGTTATTTGTTGAAACATATTGATTTGTGTTCATTTCGAGCTTGATTTCATCCTTCAAAAAAGCTATGAGCTTCTCAGCTTTTGTCAAACTGATGTTAAAATTAAAATCACCACTTAAAATCATGGGAAGCGAGTGGTAGTTTTTTTTAAAAAGAGCAGAACCGTCTTCGGTATATTCCTTTAAGACCCTAATTATTTTTCTACTAATCCACTAATTTCTAGAAGAATCCAGAGGGTCCTGAATTTGCCAAAATAGTCGCCAAATTGGTAGCAAACTTGTTCGCCAAATATGATGTCCACTTGGCTCTATCACCAAGATCTCGCCAAGCTCCCATTGACGTCACTTCCTGTTACACATTTTCGTCCCTTTTCACGAAATTACTCCGATAAATATCCAGCAACCGAGAGAAAAGATGTTACACATCCAAAAAGTAATTTAAATTAAAATTAAATTCGGATAAAACTGTGTATCAGTGTTTTTATGAGTATGCCTAAAAGCTTCATTACTTTAAAAGCGAGAAGAAAGAAGATGCCTTTCTAAAGTGCTTTAAAATTGCTCCAGAATCGTGATTCAAAATAAAATATACTCCCGATAATTTAAACATATTTGAGAAACTTAACTTAAAAGGTTACTTTGATTCTTTTTAAGAATTGTTTGTGAGTGTCTGCAAAAAGATACACACACACACACGCCACAGTTATTTATTAGTTAGTATCCGCTTTGGATTCTTCCAAATAAAAGGTTGTGCTTCATGAAATATCTTTAAAGTATCTTCGCTAATATAAGATATAAGAAAAAGGACACAGTGATTTGAAAAAAAAAGTCAAATATTATTTCTATGCATTAAGTAAAGTGGCTGAAAGCAAGTGCAAATAAAATTTTACTATAGAAAATCAATTTTTTAAATGCTAAAATATGTTTTACTTAAATTTTTTAAAACAATATCTTTTGCATTCCCTAAGTAATTTTCTCTGCGTTCTCATTATCTAAATTATACTTTGATGTTTATACAGAGTTGGAAACTCTTGAGTTTATTGAAAATTCATTTCATCTTTTTTAAAAACATCAACTCTGTGATTCCGTCGCTTATTAGTGTTTATTAATGATTTAAAGTATTTCAAACACTATAATAAATTATGTGTTACGTTAAATTGGTACTGGAAGTTTTTATTTGTGACGGAGAAACTGAATTTTTCGCTATACAGTAGAATCTGTTTATGTACGGTCTTTTTCTATGCGATTTTCTTTTCATGCAATCTTTTTTTTATGCGGTGTATGTATTTCAATGGCTTTGGCGCCACTGTAATATTTTATATCTATTTACTAGTGGCATAACGGAGAATGTTGGGATTCCCCTTCCCCCTGAAATTCAGGGGTTTTGTCTCTAATATTTTATAAATTGGGTAAATACGTATTTAGCGTAAGTCAGGCCTTGGGCCCTTACAGTCCTCCTCCCTCCCGTGATGCGGGCGTGTATGTTATGCCACTGAAATGTAGACATTTCAAGACACTCTGTTCACACACATTTGTCATAAACAGTCTCCCGACAATTCGCATTCAGTTGTTTTCTCTCAACGCTCCAGCAGCCCGAACTTGATTAAAGACGAAACAGTGACATTATGAATAATTTGATAAATTACGAAGACGGACAAGAAGAACTGGATTCTTAAAGAGTGGATGAAAATATGCAGGGATCCAGCTTTCCAACAACCTGGAAAAGCATTTTCTTCAAATAGATACCAATTAAGAAAGGAGTATTAAATTCCAAAAAGGGCTTCAATCATGTATATCTGGTTATCTCGACATTTATAAGCAACTGTGTGTGTGATCACCCGACCTTCATCATAAAAACTTGCCTCTTACTTTATGTTGCCAAAAAATAAATCAATTGAAATTGTACCTTCAAGTGACGAAAGCGATTTTGAACTTATTCATTACAGGGCTTTGGATTACGATGAGTAGCAAAGAATTATGTATGTATATTTTGAAAAATTATCCGTGAATACAATGAGAAACTATATGTTTTTAAAATGTTTTCATTCTAATATTTAACTATTCATTTTGTTGTGGAAGTACTCTTACATAAAGTTCATAAATAATTGACATATTTTATAAATGCGACTTTTTTTATGCGGTCCCTATCCACCGAACACACAAAAAAAATTCTGTAGTATTTTCACGAATTAGTTTGTTTTATGTATGAATTTATGAAAAATTTTTTGTGCGTTTATTTTTATGCGGTCCCTATATCTACCACACAAAAGCAGTGTCAACAGTATGTTTATCTGGTAATAATTACGTGCAATTGCTTTGTGTCCAATTAAATAGCTCAGACTTTTTGTAAGGACAAAGAATCAGCTGTTCGATACTTATAGAAGACGAATCTAGATATGATGTTGCTTCATGTTGGAAAAAAAATTTCGATGATAGCGTAAAGGTCCAATGGCGAAATCCTAAATCCACATATTTATAGCCATAACAGCAGATATTTTCGAGAACTTTACAGATGGAATATTAGGTTTTAAGACAACAGGTGAAGAAATAAGAGACTCGTTTTCTTTGACGTCTAAGTCTAGTCTTCACTCCAAGATCCCTGCCTGGGGTTGTGTTTCTTTTTATTTTACCTTAAGATATCCGACTACGTTCGGAACCGTAATTTTAAAAAGGCGCATAAATGGATAATTTTCATGATATTCAGTATCACTTAGATTAGAATACATGTTTAAAATTGTTTTAAGGACATTTTGAAAGACGTATATATATTTCAGATAATTAATGTCTTGGCTGAGCGAGACGTTTATATACGTTGGTGGTATATAAGATGTTAAAGTCGTATTGTAGCTTTAGTGTCAAAGTACAGTATTATTGAACTCACAATACATTGTTATTGTATGGAGAGGGGCGGGATGAAAATGATGAATGAATATTCGGTCGCGAATATTGGAAGTTTGAGAAGCACTGGTGTACGGGGAAACCTGTTAAGGGGTAACAAGACCACGAGAATTTTGAGAGCCCAAAGAGTTCAGGGTTATTTTCGATTGCTAACCATGTATCGAAGAGATGAATATTCGTGCATTTGATTCCTTGTTGAAGCATTCATTTGAAATTTCTTCCCTGTCTCACTCTATGGGTGTAGATTAGTTCTTTTTTGAAATACTAAGAGTGTTGAGATGTTGTAAATTGGCAGGGAAGTTGATTACCTGTAACCTGAGAATCAGAAGGAGTAATATGAGTGAAGGCGAGTAATATTTGTTCTGAGTCTTAAACTTTTAAACGCAAAAATCTCGCATACTGCGTCTGGCCTATTAAGGTATCCGACTACGTTCAGAACCATGATTTTAAAAAAGCGCATAAATGGATAATTTTCATGATATTCAGTGTCACTTAGATTAAAATACATGTATAAAATTGTTTTAAGGACATTTTCACTAAAAAATTTATTTAAATACAATATTTTGGCAAAAAATTAACTTAGAATAGCCTTTTTTCAAAATGTTCTCCTTTATAAAAAATGATTCTAAAATAATAATATTTTGTTTATATAAAGTAAAGACTCCAGAGAGTTTGAACTATAATTTTTGAAAAATTCACGCTATTTTCAGAGTTAAAACCCGTTGAAATATAATTATCGGCGTTTTTTTTTCTTAAAATTTCTCCCTTCTAATGTCGTAAAACATGGAAAAACCCACTTCTAAGCTATATATTTCAAACATTCTAGTTGAGCCTCTGCACAGAGGTCTCAGCTATGTACAGGCAAAATATTATTATAAAAGAAGCATTTTTCACAAAAGGAGAATATTGTGAAAATGGGTCACTCAAGTTCATTTTTTGTTAAAATATTGTGTTTAAATAATTTTTTATTGTAGTAATATTCTTAAAACAATTTTATATACATTTTCTAATCTAAGTGACACTAAATATCATAAATGCTATCCATTTATACGCTTTTGCAATATCAAGGTTCCGAACGTAGTGGGATACCTTAAAAATCCACTTCAGAATCGAATTTTAAGTGTAGTCAATATACGTGACGTTTTTAAATATTAGGCTGTCAAAATATCGTCAAATGAAGATGTATTTACATAAATACCTTAACGACGTTTGAGGTTTGTAATGTCAGATTGAAGTATTTCACTGATCTTTACGAGTCGCTTGACATTTGAAAAGATTTTTAATATATTTATAACAAGGTAACCACCTTATAGTGAGATGAGGGAATCAGGAGAATCAAGTCACAAATTTGAAAGCTTCAATTAATCGTAATATTGTTAACATTAAAACATAACGGATCTTGCTTTAATTCGCAAAATAATTCCGAAATATTATTGTTGTTTTCTTTGAATGATGAATCTGTTAACATTTTATTATTATTAAGATTATAATAAATTGTTTAAGGTATCCGACTACGTTCGGAACCTCGATTTTGCAAAAGCGTGTAAATGGATAATATTTATGATATTTAGTGTCACTTAGATTAGAATACATATATAAAATTGTTTTTAAGGATATTTTGACAAAAAAAATTATTTAAATACAATATTTTGGCCAAAATTTAACTTAGAATAACCTTTTTTCCAAATGTTCTCCTTTTGTAAAAAATGCTTCTATTGTATTAATATTTTGCCTGTATTCAGCTCAGACCTCTGTACAGAGGCTCAACTAGAATTTTTGAAGTGCATAACTTGGAAGTCGGTTTATCCATGTTTTACGAAAACGGAAGGGAGAAATTTTAAGAAAATACTCCGATAATTATTTCAAATGGTTGTAATTCTGAAAATAATTTGAATTTTTCAAAAATCATAGTTGAGCCTCTGTACAGAGGTCTGAGATATATTCAGGCAAAATATTAATACAATAGAATCATTTTTTACAAAAGGAGAACATTTGGAAAGAAGGTTATTCTAAGTTAATTTTTTGCCAAAATATTGTATTTAAATCATTTTTTTGTCATAATGTCCTTAAAACAATTTTATATATGTATTCTAATCTAAGTGACACTAAATAGCATGCAAATTATACATTTATGGGCTTTTTTAAAATCATAGTTCCGAACGTAGTCGGATACGTTAAAGGATCTTTTTTTGTCTTTTTAGTATTATAATCTATATATTTTCCCAATTGTTTTCATTAATCCTTCTCTATATAAATATAGCAGCATAAATACATAGTAATTCCAATATCGGAGCAAGACAACCATGTTAGACAAGTAATAAGTTCTGTTGCACGCTTGAATTTTACACACGGTTTAAAATAATCCAAAACAGTGACATTATCATGCTTATTTTACTTATTTCTTATAATAATGATGTTTAAAAATTATTATATCTTGTTGTGAGTGCCAACAGTTTTTGTTTGTGTACTGAAGAAAAATAAAGGAAAATAATCTTTATTCATTCGAATTTTCAAACCCCGTTAATTTTTCTTTGGGTTCCAATTCAACATAAGCGTCCATATTTCGACAGCAGAATGAGCGAGATTCTTCATTATGGCAATGCTAGATTACACGTGACAAGAAACACCGCATAAAAGATTGCTGATTTGGGTTGGAAATCTGTACCTCAGCCAGCATATACTCATAGTATTGCACTACCTGACTATCATCTGTTCAGGTCACTGTAAAACTTTCTTGATGGAAGTAAATATATAAATTATGAAGGTGTCCAAATGAGTCAATGGAAGAATACTTTGTCTCCAAAACAGATGACTTCTTTTCCAGGGGGTTAGAGAAGCTGCCAGAGTGCTGGCAGACAGTTGTTATTTAAGGTATCCGACTACGTTCGGAACCGTGATTTTGCCAAAGCGTGTAAATGGATGATATTTATGATATTTAGTGTCACTTAGATTAGTAAATGTATATAAAATTGTTTTAAGAATAGTATTACAATAANTTGTTTTAAGGACATTATGACAAAAAAAATTATTTTACAATATTTTGGCAAAAAATTAACTTAGAATAACCTTTTTTGCAAATGTTCTCCTTTTGTAAAAAATGCTTCTATTGTATTAATATTTTGCCTGTATTCAGCTCAGACCTCTGTACAGAGGCTCAACTAGAATTTTTGAAAGGCATAACTTGGATGTCGGTTTATCCATGTTCTACGAAAACGGAAGGGAGAAATTTTAAGAAAATACTCCGATAATTATTTCAAATGGTTGTAACTCTGAAAATAATTTGAATTTTTCAAAAATCATAGTTGAGCTTCTGTACAGAGGTCTGAGATATATACAGGCAAAATATTAATACAATAGAAGCATTTTTTACAAAAGGAGAATATTTGGAAAGAAGGTTATTCTAAGTTAATTTTTTGCCAAAATATTGTATTTAAATAATTTTTTTTTGTCATAATGTGTCCTTAAAACAATTTTATACATGTATTCTAATTTAAATGACACTAAATATCATGAAAATTTTACATTTATGGGTTTTTTTAAAATCATAGTTCCGAATGTAGTCGGATACCTTAAAGGATCTTTTTTTGTTTTTATAGGAGTAATCTATATTTTCCCAATTGTTTTCAATTCTCTATATAAATATAGTAGCATAATTGCATAATAATTCCAATATCAGAGCCTGACAATCGTATTAGACAAGTAATAAGTTTTGTCACGCGCTTGAATTTTGCACACGGTTTAAAGTAATCCCAAACAGTGACATTATCTTGCATATTTTACTTATCTCTTATAATAATGATGCTTAAAAGTTATTATATCCTGTTGTGAGTGTCAAAAGTTTTTATTTGTGTACTAAAGAAAAATAAAGGAAAATAATCGTTATTAATTCGAATTTTCAAACCCAGTTAATTTTTTTTTGTGGGGGGGAGGGGTTCAATTCAACATAAACGTCCATATTTCGACAGCAGAATGAGCGAGATTCTTCATCATGGCAATGCTAGATTACACGTGACAAGAAACACCGCATAAAAGATTGCAGATTTGGGTTGGAAATCTGCACCTCAGCCAGCATATACTCATCGTATTGCATTATCTGACTATCATCTGTTCAGGTCACTGTAAAGCTTTCTTTTGTTGGAAGTAATTATATAAAAAAAAATTATGAATGCGTCCAAATGTGTCAGTGGAAGAATACTTTGTCTCCAAAACAGATGATTTCTTTTCCAGGGGGTTGGAGAAGCTGCCAGAGTGCTGGCAGACAGTTGTAACTAACAAAGGAAATTCTATTTTAGAATATATTTTTAAAAAATGGGGGAGGGGAAACATTTTGTTTATTCTTCAAAAAAAAAAAAAAAAAAAAAGACAGAACATTTCCTTGCACCCTATATATTTGAATCCAAGTGATACTAAGTAAGAAAAAAATTTTTTTATTCATTTATACGTTTTTTTTTTAAATTACGGCTTTGAACATAGTCAGGTACCTTAAGCATTTTGTAAGCAAAAACTCAGGAATATATACCGTAAAATCCGGCGTATAACGCGCACTTTTAACACAAAAAATAAGATCGAAATTTAAGGGTGCGCGTTATACGCCGGGTATAAAAATGATAGCTTTAAAAATAACAAAAGAGATATGAACATAAAAAAAAAAATTCTTCTATTTGTATCGAAATACTGTTTATTAAAAGAAATGACTTGCTTTATGAACTAAAAGAGATGTATAGTTCTAGAAGTAAACCATTTTTTTTCAAAAATTTGAAATAATACCACGAACAAATGACTACAAAACATAAGAGCAATGTATACTAATGTTTCAGATTTCTTCGTAAAAAAGGGGGTGCGCGTTATACGGTGAATATACCTAAAAATTAAAAAAGGCAGCTTGAAAGTACGGATGCGCGTTATACACAGGTGCGCGTTACACGCCGGATTTTACGGTAAGTGTATTTTGATATTATCAAGCACACTCCCATTTTGGACTGCTTGGAAATACGATAAAAAAGATTTGAATCGATTTTTGTTCCTTAAAGTGAATATTCTTTAAAAATATCTTGAGAAAAGTGAAAGTTTTCGTTACATCTAACCTAAAAGGCAAAACTCGTGGCCCTTTTCAGAGTGACGATGATGCGAGTAATTATAATATGGAAGGACCAATAACAGGTGTTTCAGAAGTGCTCTCTTCTTAATGAAGGAGGCTGAAGACTTAATTAAAGTCTTAAGTTAGTCGGGTTCAAGCTTAATAAGTGACATTGTTCTATCTTTTCATCACATTAAACAGGAAGAATTTTTGTATGTGCTTGTGTATTGATTGCCACTGCAGGGTTGTCAAACTCTCGACCAGCACACCGCATGTGGCCCGGAATGAACTTTTTGTGGCCTGGAAAATATATCGGCACATAATAACATATGATGAAGTAATAAACCGACACAAATAAAAATAAGATTTTTATTAATAAAAAATGTTAAAATTAATGGTTGTTAATTATATTCTTTTTTTCTATTATTAACCCCTTAATTGCCACCGGCATATATATACGTCTCGATCAACCGGTGCGGTAAATGCCAGGATGTATACATACATGTGTGTTTCAAAGAAACGATCCTTCTTTTTTGCTCTGCTATCAGTAAAATTGTTCCAAGGGCTTTGGAATGCAGTATAATGACCTTGACAGTGTTTGCAAAGTATTTACATATTTCAGAGTCAAATTTACTTAATTATGTTTTCTTTTATACCTCCAAAGCATCGCAAACGTACGCCTACGTGAAAAACGATGGCGCTGGGGATGAATCGCGCAACATAATCGTCAGTTAATTGGCTAAGCAAAATGCGTACATTTACTTTGAATGCACTACAATTATAGGTAAATAGGATACCTACATTTCTATGAGCATCAATTTTTTTGCTAATATTAAACTTTGTTTCTTTGACCCAAGTTATAGTTTGAGTTTGACACTCTTGGTCTAGTGCAATGACGTGGAACATTTACATGCATGAAATTATATAGTTTACATTCTGCGCGCACCTCAAAGAAACTTTTTCGGAAATTCGCATTACATTTTTCAATTCGTTGTTTTGATTTACTTTTCTGTCTAGTTCTGAAATGAAACATTGGAGTAGAACGATTTTATGCAGCAGTAAAGTGTGCTTCAAGATTTATGAAAAGAGTCTGACTTGAAACAAATCATCAATTCCTGGTGAATTTATTTCTCTTCACATAGTTTAAGTCCATATTGTCTCATGGCAGTGTGGTGTGACGATTATTAATTTATTACGTTTGTACCTATTAATAACAATATTTACATTTAGATATCAGTTATTCCAACTATGAAGTACTTCAATTCGAAAGAATATGTTATTTGTGAAGAAGGAGGTAAACACAACATCTCTTTTCAAGTGTTTCAAACGGACTGCTCTCTCCACCCTCTAGGGTAGGGCAGTCCCTTCTTACTCCTCGAATTTAACTGGAGGTTCATCTGGTAGGTGGAAATACACCAGTTGTTTTTCTTATCGTCATCAACTGTCAGCGTGATGCCAAAATTAATGGACCCCGCAATATTTTAGGGGTGCACGTGTGGATATGAACGGAGTAATTCTATCTGCTGATCCGAGGTTCCTACAGATCATGGGATTACAACCAGAGTAAATAACTCAACTAAAATTAAAGTCTGATCGTATAGTGGTAACACAATTTTATTTAGAATAACGGCATGCTGAAACTTACGTTCTAAAACAAAGTAAAAACGGTACTTATATGAGGGAGGGAGGGCGGAGTAGGAGACCTGGGAGGGCTGAGTGGTGCTGGCAAGTAATCTAAGGAAAAGAGAAAAAAAAAGCCCCGAGAAATAGTGTGCAAGTGCTTTTAAAGCTGACCGCATTACTCCCGAAGCAACCCACTGCGAATTTATTACTGTTCCAATCCACCACTTTGATTTTCCCAACGGCTACTCACAGTCCGCGTAAGAATACAACCTTGTCCACCAGAGATTGCAATGAACTGGGAACACACACACATTCTTTTAACTAATCCCTGTTTCCTGTAAACAGGGCAGATGCAAAATTAAAATTGTATCTCAGGGACCAGAACTTTCGGCCTCCCATCACTGCATAGGGAAGCCGATCTTGTGGTTGGGAGGAGGGTAAATGTTACCGTGGCTTATCGTTGTAGCAGACTTCCATAAATTTCCTTAGATTAAGATTTTCGAGATTTTTTAAAAAAATTATTTTACCAATTTTTTTTTTAAATTTGTAGAAATGTATTTTTAGATTTATTAAAAATGCTCTCGATTTTTTCTTTTCGTGGTGTTTCGGCTCAATCATGATACTAGAGAAATCAGAACTGTGAGGTGGCTAAAAATAAATGTGTATACATTTAGTTTTAATTAATTTAAGGTTTTGCCAATATACTTATGTTTAATTTGGGGTAATCTTTTTTCAAATTTTTCAGGTTACCTTTAAAACATTATTTTCGGTTACTTTACGTTATTTTTGAAACTTCTCTGGAGAAGTTTTTGGTCATTTTGAAACTTCCTTT
>BMAV01025745.1:328924-342616 GCA_019973955.1 Trichonephila inaurata madagascariensis
CTGAACACTGCGACGTTAATATTCAATCAATCAACCGGCGAATATATATACGTCTTGATCAACCAATGCGTTAAATGCCTCGAACGTATATATACGTCTTTCCGAAGTACGATCTTTTCTGTGTACTGCTATCCATAAAATTATTTCGAAGGCTTTGAAATGAAATAAAAGGACCTTGACAGTGTTTGCGAAGGATTTACTTAAATCGGAGGATTTACTTAAATCGGAGGATTTCCTTACTTATTCCTTTTCTTCCCTCCCAACCAACACATGGAATCCCCCCAGAGGCATTGGGGAGCGAATCACGTAACTTTTAATCGGCAGTGTGTGTGTGTGAATGGATTATTTATAAACCGTATAAATTATCAAGATAAGTGTTAATTATTGTATTTAATTTTGTATGTGACAAGCCGATGGAGTCTCATTGGTAATTATTAAATTTGTTCTTAACTTATTATTGTTAAATTAATTCTAAAATACATTGTGCTGTAATGATACATTTACAAGTGTATTATATCAGTGTAAATGTTCATTTTTTTATTTTGTCAGATTGTATTTTGTGTTTACTTTCAGTAAGTTAATAATTTTAAAAAATAATCTTTCGTTTTCGACTTTTCAATATGCTCACCCCCCTTTGTAGAGTTATCACGTCCCGCAAGGGGGGGGGGCTGCCCCACAGTTTGAGAAACACGGAGATATAATAATGAATTAGCAAATATATTTAGAATGGAATAGTGATGACGTTCAGGAAATGCTGGATTCTCGCAGTCCGGAGCTGACAATTTATGAGTTCATAGAAATGCATGAGCCAGAACAAGAAATTGAATAACTTGAGTCTTTTGACACAGTTTAATCAGAACATCGAATCACAGTTGGTAATTTGACAGAAGGCCTCAGCTTAAATCAAAAAGGGTTAAAAATTTTAGAAAATACATACTGCAATGAAGAACAGAATTTTTCAACAAAATAAGGAACTCAAAAAAAAAAAAAATTATTTTAATGCTACGAGGAAATGCTACAGGAGAAAAAAAAATCTGAGCCAGCAGACTACTTGCAAGATTTTATGAATCTTTCTAAGCCAAAATAACTTTTTTTTGAGATTTCGATGTTTGTGTTATCTAAGATTTACCTAAACATTTTTTTTCTAAATTATTATTTTCTTTCATCTCCGACCTCAACTAAAAATAATTTATATATATTTATATGCGAAATTATACCCATACTTATGCGAACTCAACTTACGGGGTTGTCACTCAATCCCATCTATTGCATAAATCCGAGGTATTTCTGTGTTTTTTAAATAATTCTAAACGTATATTCTAATTCAACTGACACTCTATAACCGGGGTCAGCATTACGTCGACCGCGATCGACCGGTGGACCGCCAAGACAATTTGGGGGGACCGCTTGAAGGTTAAAAATTAGTAATTATATACTGAAATATTCAAGATTGGCTGACAATGCGCAGACTAAGTCTTCCACTGACTATAATTACGATAACTAACTTTAGATGAAAATGTTTTATTTTTAATGTATTTTGAAGTGCCTGATAATAAATGCATAATTAGATACTATTACACTTGTGGCTATTGTTATTATGTTTGTGTATTTTGCGTTTTGCTTTAAATGTGGTTTCAAAAAAGGGAGTTTTTTTATTTTATTTACGTCGATAAGTACATATTCCATATTTATTATTAAGTAATAATAATTATTGTTGATATTTTCCTTACCTCACCACACCTAACCCCACTGGGCAGTGGGAGCATTCGTGAATTTTTTAAAGGGGGCGTGGTGTGGTGCACCAGGGTCGAATGTCTACCACTCATATATCCTACCCCAATACGCAACCAAACATATTATTTTCCTTTTGTAGATTATTGAGAACAAAGAACTGTAAGAGATAAATTATTGAATAAATAATTAGCAATAGTTAATAAAAAACTTATTAATAACAAATAATTAAATTTTACTTACTATATACATGGGATTATAATCGATCGGGAAAATAATCATGGGCTATGAAAGTATATCGAACCCTTGGAGCCTCTCTCCTCCTATTTGTGTGTGTCATTCATACTGGGTGGATCACAACACCATGAAAAATTAGAAGTAGCCCGTACTATGGAAAAGTCTGCCCACCAGAGAGTACTCTATAAGTAATAAAAAATACTCATTTATGCATTTTTTCAAAATCACGGTTCCGAGAACTTGGTCGAATACCTTAGAAATAATGATACAATACTTGAAAACAAAAAAAGGCTAATATTGCAAAAAGTAACTAAAAAGTATAATCTACATTATGTTTGCGTAATTCGCTAATTTTACTTCACTTAATTTTTCATTTTAAAAAGTCCGATAACTGGCCGTTGTAGAAAACTAAAACACAACTTGCTCTCAATGTGAATTGAGATCGTTAAACAATTTATTTTAAATTATATTTTTTTATTCCGAAACGCTTTCGATTTTTCAGTCCATTTATTTTTCTTTCAACTAGTTATGGAAGAGAGTTACTTTTTTTCTTTTCCTCTGTCTCTCAGTGAGGTTGAAACACTTAGCGATCAATTTGTCGAGTACTTATTTTATATCTAAAATATAATGACCCTTTCTTAAGAGAAACATTAATCTCCTTCTATCTTTTTTATTTATCTTTTGTGCTTTGGGTTGTAGTCTAGGAACTTAAAAAAGGAGATAAGATTTCTTAAAAGACTTTGTATCAAAAAATAAATAGAAAAATAGTTTTATGAACGAGACTTATACATTTCCCAGTGTTTATTTCTCTGTTATTTAAGGTATTCGACTACTTGCGACAATTTTTTTTTTGGAAAAAATGGAGATATGGGGATTTTTTTGTGATTTTAATATTTATTTAGTGTATTTTAGTAAAAAAATCGTAAAATGGAATACAGAAAAAAAAATTATTATTATTAAAAGGGAAAAAAAACTGGTGAAAATGTACAAAAAATTACATAAACGGGGCCCACTCTGTACAAAAAAGTTTGGAACAAATTCTCTATTTTTCAATTTTAATGTGTTACTTTGTTATTCATGTTTAAAATGACCTTCAGAATAATAGATATTTTAATTTTTACAAAAACTAGAGCACTCTATCTTAGTGACTATGTGAAATGGCTTAAAAAGACAGAGATTATATTCACATAAGGTTTCAAAACTTTTTGAGCAATCACTGTCCCCGTTTGAGTTTTTCGAAAAAAAGCACATTTCGAGTAAAACGCATTTTAATGTTTGAAATCTTGTGTAAAGTTATGGCATCTTCTTTTATTAAAACACTTGTAGTTTTTGTTCTAGTGAATGGAAAATAAAACGCTTGGTACTTTTATTAAGCTAATAAGATGGTCTATTAAGTAAAATCATAAAACAAAATTGTCAATTTTTGAAAAAATTCATGATTTTAGGGTAGTCGGACATTTAAAGATTTTAGAGCCACGAATGCTGAGCAAAGAATTCTGATATTCAGAGCATGGCATTATTTTTTTTAAAAACACTTTTCGGATTTAAATAAAGTCCTTTCTTACTTTAAGAAAAATTCGTTTTGGTTTTTAAACATGAAACATACAATTACAGACATCTGCTTTATCAAAGGCATGGCGAATTTTAATAAATGGAAAACTTTTATTTTAAACTATTATTTTATTTCTGGATTATAGATTAAAAAATGTTAATTTTTTCATGCTTATTTTTCAATCATACGTATCTTTTAAACATAATAGCACCTTTCGAAAACAGAATTTCTGAAAAATTAATGTCTAAAAATCTTTTTAAATAGATGAGTAATTTACCTGTAATGTTGACTTTTTGTATGGCAGAAATCGTTAGATTTTGGAGCTAATTGGCACTAACTATAAATATAAAATTTAGAATATACCTAGCTTTTATCTTGAATTACAAATTTCATTTACATATTTTGCATTTACATAAATGATTATGAAATTATGAATCAAATATTGTTCATGAATGATAAATTTGAACAATCATGTACGATACTGCACAAAACTCAACATCACGATTTGAGCAGTAGAATTTTGTTTGTATTCTTACTTTCTTCTTTTTACTGTTTCCCTTTGAGAATCAAATAATACACTGTTGGATTAGTTTTCTTCTGTTTTGGGGGAATTTAGTCAAGAAAGGTTCTATCAGACGGGCGTGGAGGGGAAGGGTTGTTTTCAGCAGACGTTCGTCCTCTTTTTGTAGAATATTCCATCAATCGTTACTTTTCAATAATTCGAAACCCTAAAAGGCCCTTGTGAAATAATTCGGGAGTTACCGATTGCACAGTAAAAATTTTCACAGTGCTGGAACTACACTCGGGATGAGCCAGGATGGTACGTTTCTCCTGCCCGAGTTCAGCTCGGGAACGGATCAAAAGGGATATCAAATCTCTCTTAACAATATAAAATTTAAAGTCATGACGGTAGATTCACACTCTCATAAAATGCTCAATTGTTAAAATGTTTTAGTCATTTTAAGTTATTTATGTTTCTTGGATTATTGTGAACAAAAAATAGCATGGATCTGAAAATCTCTGTTACCTCGTTGATTTTTAATAGGACTTGGTACACCAAAAATGGCCAACCTATCGTTTTTTTTTATTTTTATTTAATCTTATTCTTTGCATTATTATCTTTCGATTGATGTATCACTTGTGCATGTCGGAAAGTTAGAAGTTAAATAAAAGTTTATTTGAAAACAAATTAGGCAATTCAGCCGCGCCCATTTCCTAGGGAAAAAAAAACTAAAAACTAAGTTTTGATTAAAAAAAAAAATCTTTTTTATAAAGAAAAAAGAACAACTATAAAAAATAATGAGTAAAATATAAAGCAGAATATTACCGAGGCAATACGATAATGTAATTTTTTTTCTTCGTGAAATGTGTGCATGTAAAATTTTGAATTAAGGCATTTTATATTAATAATTTCATAATTTCAGTTCTTATTCCTGATATGCTTTTCATACAAATGTAATACTTCAATATTATGTGAAGAAGAAAATTAAAATTTCTGTCTTGACGGAAAAAAATTTTATTAAACATTTTTCTTGAATTTTCTTGTGCAATTAATACTCTCAAATAATTGATCATTTACAAAAAAGTATCAGTTGAAAAAATACGAAAATTAAGTTATTTTAAAGAAAAATATATAACTAATATCTTAAAGTGGTATTTTAAGTTTATTTCAGCTTATAATTATTTTTTCAGAATTATAAGCTTTGAAGTGGCTTTTCTCAGTTTGCGTTTTTCGAAACATTAGGGCATTCAAAATGCTACTTCTTCCACAATTATTTACCAATCACTTCCATTTTTTCTTGCGTATTATATATAAAACATGCAACAAAATTAGGGATCCATTTTGCTATAAACTGAATACTTTATTTAAAAAAAATTAAAATGTAAGAGATATTGGCTTTTTCGTTGATTTTTAACATGCATATCAACATTTTATTTTTTTTTCTCGTAAACGAATTAAGTTATTGTAAAATCAATCCCTAAAGTTACTTAAAACATCCATAAGAACATTTAAAAGCATCTAGGTCAAAAAATTAAAAAATTATAAAAGGAATAGGATTTTAAAATTTTCAAAATTTTCTTCAAAAAATTTAAATTTTTAAAATTGTGTGAATAATATGTGAGAAATTTCATCTCATGTCATTTTTTTGAATAGAAACATTATATAAAATGCTAAAATATAATTTTTATGTACATAAATAAAGAAAGTTGCTCAAAGGGTAACAAGTCCTCTTAATAATTATTTTTCTAGCTAAATTTGGAAAAAAAAAATTTTTAAAAAAAATTAGTATCTTTTTTCAGCATTTTCTAAAAAAATATAACTAGAGATCTCAGGCCTAAATCCATTCCAACTTTTACAGAACATACGTTTGGGAGTATATAAAAAAAATTTCAACGCTATATCTTGAGCAGAAAAAAAAAAGCATTAGGTATTAGAAAACACTTATATCTTCAAAACTAAAAGTCTAAGAAAAACACATTTAACGTTTTCAAAGGCTAAAAATAAAATCTTATAAAACCCGTAAAGCTCTAATTTTTTAATGTTATCTCCCAATTTATTTTCTACATTAAAACACTATTTTTATTAAATATGACTGCAAATATTTTTTTTAATTCCAAATATATTTTTGCATAATATTGATAGCATATGTTAAGATGACAGTTTATTCAGCTTAATCTTAACCTATTTTTTTTCACATAAGTTTTGAAACTTAAAGCATTTATATACACAATAATAATGCTACTATAACTTAAGATAAAATCATCTGGTTTTTAATAAAATATTTTTTTTCCTTTTCTAATTGCGGAAGTTTAGCAAATTTGGATATTTTTTTGCACGACTTTAAAATGCTATAATATAATACTATAGTACGTTTACAAATAGAGTTTAGTACATGTGATGAGAAAATATTCAGTGCAATACTTATATTTGGAAGTCTAATGGCAGTATCAACTGAAGGCATATTTAGATTTATCATTTTCAGTAATATTCCCTATTTTTGAAATATTGTTTATCATAGCAACCTGAGAACATTTTGGCCATGGTATTTTCTCAAATGGAAAAAAAATGATGATATATAAACTATATATAAACTGTATACAACTATAAAACTAAGTTATATAAACTATTTTTTAAAACAGAAATTGGATCGTGAAGTCAATTTGAATTAAGTAACTAGGAGAACTCAAAAAACTCAAAACATAATCAAGTAGAAAAGATTTCAGTAATGAAAATTGAAATTAATAACCATTTCACACTAAAACAGTTGATTATACATAAAAAATATTTTTAATTACTTCAATTTTAAAGTGGAAAAATGCTTTAAAATGAAACCGAAACCAAAACCTAAGCTCAGAAAACTTCAAACAACTGAAAAACTAATTTGTTATCAAATCTGAAATTGAGTGGCAAGCTGCACAATTATATGGGCCACAAAAAAATACGAAAAAAAAAAAAAAAATCGGTATATTTGAGATTTCTATGGTATTGTGTAGTTTTAATTTAAAATGGGTTACACATTTTATAAATTACTTACTCCAACGAAGAACATAATTTTTCAACAAAATAAGGAACAAAAAGAAAATTATTAGCACGCTACCAGGAAATTTTGCCGGACTAAAAACAACTTTAATCAGGCAGACTACTTATAAGATTTTTACATCAAAATAACTTTATTTTACGAATTTGTGTATGCGGGTTATCTAAAATTTTATTAATTTTTTTTTCTTTCTAAATTATTATTTTTTTCCGTCTTCGACCCCAACTAAAAAATAATTTACATGTATTTACATGCGAAATTATACCCCGACATACGTGAATTTGATTTACGCGTTTATCACTCAGTCCCACCTATTGCGTAAATAAGGAGTATTACAATATATTTTTGAAATAATTTCATACCTATATTCATAATTCAACTGACACTATATTTATAATAAAAA
This sequence comes from Trichonephila inaurata madagascariensis, assembly GCA_019973955.1. Lineage (NCBI taxonomy): Eukaryota > Metazoa > Arthropoda > Arachnida > Araneae > Nephilidae > Trichonephila > Trichonephila inaurata. Next base: position 336,387 of record BMAV01025745.1, read on the forward strand.
ATATTCAATTATACTCTGTTTTTCAAAACATGGTTCCGAACGTAGTCGGATACCTTAAAAAAGCTGATACAATACGCGGAAACGAAAGAAGCCTAATATTGCAAATATGAGCAAAGAAGTATAATCTATATTATATGTGTAATTCGCAAATTTTACTTCGCCTGATTTTTTATTTTGCGCTTTCATTTTAAAAAGTCCGATAACTGGACATTGTAGAAAACTTACACACAACTTACTCTCACCGTCAATTGAGATCGTTAAACAATTTATTTTAAATTATATTTTTATTCCAAAACGTTTTCAATTTTTCAGTCCATTTATTTTTCTTTCAACTGGTAATGGGAGAGGGAAAGAGATGATCACTGATAGAGATACTTTTTTCATACTTCCTTTCTTCAGGTTTAAACATTTAGCGATCTCAATTTGTCGAGTACTTATTTTACATCTAAAACATAATGACCCGTTCTTAAGAGAAACATTATCTACTTCTATCTCTTTTATTTAGCTTTTGTGCTTTGGGGTTGTAATCTAAGAACTTAAAAAGGAAGATAAGATTTCTTAAGAGACTAAGTATTAGCAAAAAAAAAAAAATAAATAAATAAATAAATAGAAAAAGAGTTTTATGAATAAGACTTACATTTTCTGGTATTTATTTCTCTGTTATTTAAGATTTTGGAGCAACCAATGCTAAGCAAAGGATTCTGATATTGGGGCATGACATTATTTTTTTAAAAAACACTTTTAGAATTTAAATATAATCCTTTCATACTCTTCAAAAAAAATTCATTCTTGTTTTAAAACATGAAATATACATTTACAAACATCTGTTTTATGAAAGAGATGACGAATTTTAATAAATCCAGAGGGTTTATTTTAACCCCTTCCAGATTCAATTTATTTCTGGAATATGGATAAAAAAAAATGTCAATTTTTTTTCGTTCTTATTTTCAAACATACGTATCTTTTAAACATAATAGCAATATTCGCATACAGAGTGTCCTAAAAATTAATGTAAAAAAATCCATTTAAATAGATGAGTAATTTACCTGCAAAGTTGGCTTTCTGTATGGCTGAAATCGTTACACTTTGGAGTTAATTGGCACTAACTATAAATATAAAGCTTAGATTATACCTAGCTTTTATCTTGAATCACAAATTTTATTTACATCTTTTGCATTTATATAAATGATTATGAAATTATGAATCAAAATTTATTTATGTATGATAAATTCGAACGCTCATGTATGCTACTGCACATTACTCAACATCACAATTTGAACAGTAGAATATTATTTGTCTTCTTACTCCTTTTTTTTTACTGTCTCCCTTTGAGAAGCAAATAATACACTGTTGGATTAGTTTTTTTCTCTATTGTAGGAATGTAAACAAAGTGTCTTTCATACAGGCGAAGAGGGGAAGGGGGTGTTCAGCAGACGCACGTCCTCTTTTTGCAGAATATTCCATCAATTGTTACTTTTCAATTATTCGCAACCCTAAAAGGTCCTTGTGAAATGATTCGCGAGTTACCGATTGTACAGTGATAATTTTCACAGTGATCGAGCTACACTCGGGATGAGCTAGGAGGGTACGTTTCTCCTGCCCGAGTTCAGCTCGGGAAGAGATGGGAAGGGATCAAAAGGGATATCACATCTGTCTTAACAATATAAAAATTAAAGTCATGTCGGGTGTAACCCGGACCTGATCGGATTCTTGGTCGAATTTGATTTTGTTTCCAAGTTAAAAACCCTTTTAACCCTTAAATGTACATTTTTTTTATATTAATCTAATCATAGGTTACATAAAAATAAATTAAAAAATCCATGTAATAATATTGAGTATTTATTTCGAAGTAAGTTGTACGTTGACATTTTGTAACACAGTCAGTATTTCCCAAAAATCTTACATGTATCCAATAACACTTTCAAATGCAATATTAAACATTGACAGCTTACCTGACAACAGATGAGAAATATTTTTTTCTTCAGGTATATAAATGACTCCTTTATAGGAAACTTGAAAGCAGAAAATATCTCTCCAAGTAACATACTGATATTTATCACCCACCGCATTCAAATTTCAAAAATATAGCTTACGCTCCAAAAGTAGTATCTTTTTTCTTTCAACTCATAATTTAATGTCTATAGTTATCAACGTACTTTCGAAAAAGTATTCACTCAGGTTCTTCGATCAAATTAATTCGAACTGAAATGTCGGTAATAGGCAGCAATATACATTTAAGAGTTAAGTACTAAAAATTAACAAGTTTCCATAAGGGACGTCAATTGCATGTCATGATCCGGATAATTTTAATGGTTAAATTTTATTCCCGTACATTTTCTCCGAAAAGCAGGGAATTTTAAACTGCATATCAACTGGCAAAAGTGGTAAGACATTATTATTTTATGATGACCGTTGTCCATGTCTAGGCCTGGGCCTAACACCATAAGCAATCATTTAACTCATTTAACCTAAATGTGGCCATTGGTCCAGCCGTTTTGTGCCTAGGCTTTTCAGATTGTGAGTCGTGCACATTTATTTGTTTCAAATTACCGTTTAAACGACTATTTGACAGTGCATGCTAAACTCGTATATACTGTCTGTTTCTTAAGATCTTCGATAGGGCTTACTTTTGCATAGGGGCACAGGACTTCAAAAACCCTTAAGATTTCTCTGGGCCTAGGGCCTGAAAGAGTCTTAAGACTGGGGTCTAAGAGTCTGGTTTCCATACTGAATTCTAAAGTTAAAGAAATCCTTAAGCAGCTTGACCTATATTGATGTGGTCTGTTCCCATATCACTAACAATTTAAAAAAAATATGTGAAAGATATTGTTTTGGTAAATGGTTCTATTGTTTTATCGTAAGAAGAACTTAAAAATATTTTGCTGATCAGAGCACATTGAAATTTTTATCGTAAATACTTTTATGGCTTACACTGGCAAACAATATCACTTAAAAATAGCAAACATATTTGAAATAATTTTTAATGCAATTTCTAACAGATATTATAATAAGAATTCACATATGCAACAATAATTCAAGAAAAATGAACTTACAGAAAATACAAAATGATTATATTTTCCATTTTCCAAAACTTAGTTTTCTCTTCAACACATGTCATACAACACCAACCGTACAGACGAAAAGAAAGCATAGGTTTTAGACTTATTTGAATATTTCAAAATTGCATGTTTATTTACTCATTTCAAAGTATGTTTTTGTTATTCATACACAAGCTTTGTATTTATTTATACATTCCAAATATCTTTATTTATGCATTTCGAAGATATATATATATTCATATATTTCAGATTTCTGTGTTTACTGAACGATTTTTAAATCCTTCGCTAGAATATACAAAAAGTTCCATTTATAAATAAGACAAACTTAAAATATTTTTTGTGCGGGCATTTACATTATATGGAATTTCTCATTAAAAAATTCTGCAAAAAATGCTTGGTTATAACTATCTAAGTAAATTCATTTATAAATATATATACTTTTATGTTATTTTAATATTTTTTTAGATTCTTTTAATATATCTTATTAATAATATTAAGATAACGTATTCTTAGTCTGATTTGAAAAAAGAACTCTGTAAGTGGTGCCTCTGTTTTTTGCTTCTTTGCGTTAACCCGTCATTTTTCTCGCGATCTCCAATTAAGATGTTTAGACTTTTTATATCTTAATCGTTAGCATATTTTCATGTAAATTTTTATCTTGGTTTTTCCTGAAAAAAAATGTTTTTTTTCTTAATATTCATCACTGTATGAGAAACCTTTCTATTCTCTCTATTCATGCTTTCATTTTAATTTACTGTCTTGTGTTCCATCCACGTGTGACAGATATAGGCGTAATTTTTCAACACAAAACTGTTTTTCTATTACGACGAAAATATCTGCTGTACGGAAGAGGTGGATCCATAAAACATTGCTTAATCCTAAATCACTGGCCTACTTCGGCAACAGCTTTAGAAATCATAATAGGTCTTCATTTTAGTCTAAAGACCTTTTTAGTATCTTCAATTTTAATAACTCTACACCTATGCTTCTTTTTTTGTCTGTTTTTATCCAGTTAGTACGATACCCTTTTTCATCATTTATTTTCTTGATATGTTTCTTAAATTCCAATTTCTTTCTTACTTAGCCTTGTAGGAAGTATAATTTTCTCTCTTATTATTTTATTATACTGTATATGTATATATCACAAATTGACGAGTGGATTCACATTTTTAATAAATGATTATCAAAAGAATGAAGCTTGGTAGTTTTGCATCTTGATTTATTAACATGGAAATTATACAAATAGAGCATATAGCACGCACACAAAAAAGGCTCAAAAGCTAATGGAGTATCGTACCAAAGACAAGAACTAAATTGAATGTTCCAGAAACTTCTAATATTTATACAAAAATCCAACCGAAACCTCCCAAAATCATATGACTTCCGTGAAAGGCTCCTTAGATTGGTCCAAATACATCGAACGAATTAGGTTGTATAACTACTGAGTTAAAAATGCGAGCTTTTAATTTCAAAGTGTTAAAGTTACTGCTATATCCCGTTAGGTGGGTAAACCAGTTTTTGTCCTCAAGAGAAAATTAACGTGTATTATTACACACACGCACACATACATACATATATATATACGTGTGTGTATTCTACCAGTAATATTATACCTTAAGGTATCCGACTACGTTCAGAACCATGATTTTAAAAAAGCGCATAAATGGATAATTTTCATGATACTGTAATGATCTCACTCAATTCTAGGTTAACTATTTATTTCACAGGAAATTCATCAAAATAATAAGTAAAAGGGTATATACTATAATTGCAGTTCACTATCGATTTAGAGTCTCTTTCGCACTCTCTTCCGTTCCTGGGTTTTCCCAGCCAGGAGACCGCTGTACTTCGCGGGCTCGTTATCGCTATCGCTCAAGGGACGTCCGAACCGCTCCCTTCAAAGATCCAGTCTCTCTCCTCCCCTTCGGGACTCTCTCGCCCGTTTTATAGCATTTTTTTCCCTCGTCATCCACCGCTCATTTCTTTGTCGGCCTAAGTCCTCATCCTCCTGCTGTCGCCTTCCGGTCTCGGCCTCCCTTGATGTCGCACCCCTCTGCCGCGCCAAATACTGTCCTGTTTCCGCTAGTCCGAAAGACGCCAAGGCTCGGTGTACAGTTGAATGTTCTTCGACGTGACGGCGCCTCCGAGTTCTGGGAAAATGGGCGCACAATGATAAGGCGCCCCTTTTTGACAGTCCGGTCAGTTGGGCAAAAAGGGTGCAGAAACTCGACCACCCAGCTACGAAATTCCTTTCCAGCAATTTTGGGAACTTCCCGGAATTTTCGCAGCTTCTGTCGGCACGGGATCTGTTGGAAAATAGGGGAAAGAGATATGCTTCGTCACAGCTGCCTCCCCCCTTCGAGTTTCCATTTCATGGGACACTAGGAAGTTCCATCACGCTACTGGCAACTCTGCGAGCGGTCCTGATGCAGTGAAACAATCCTCGGGCAGAGCAATTAACTTAAATATACAGAACTAAAATAACACTGTCAATTCTCCGCGAGGGTTTCACCAGTTGTTCCCTTTTATCCCATCTCTATTTTGCATACCAAGAGGCTCAAAGATTTGATAGCAAACACCTTAATCAATTTTACACATACAACACAGACATACATTCACAGACACAGAAAAAAGAATAATTTAATAGAAGAAACTGAAAGGCATCACTCTAATCTACATAAACCGTCGCATATGGCGCGGCGCCAACCCTTTCCACAATTTTCTTCTATATTCGGCAAAGGGAAAAACTCTATAGTGTTATTCCATTTAGGAGGCGCTAATCTATACATGACCTTGGAACCCGATATGGACTCCGAAATTTTACTTAAACCCCTTCCCGGACCGATCCAATTTACATCCACTTTATTCCGTAGGGAGGTGGCCATTACCATTAACAGATCGCCTTTTAGAAATTTCCTTTCCCCGCAGTTCCGATCGTACCAAGTCTTCCTTTTTTGTTGGCATTCTTCCATTTGTACAATAAAATTTCTCGAGAACTCAGGGATGAAAAGAATAAGTTCCGAAACCAATCTACCTGTCAATTTCGCGAACGCATTCTCACAACCTTCGTCCCGGGTAAATTTCCACCCGTCAATCCTCTTCTCGTAAATTAGAGTCTGAATGGTCTCAAATTTCCTCGCTATCACCCATTCGGAGGGGCTAAAACCTTTG
>BMAV01025745.1:378403-390590 GCA_019973955.1 Trichonephila inaurata madagascariensis
ATATATATATATATATATATATATATATATATATATATATATGAAAGATGAAAGTAACTCGCTTGCTCATTCACTCATTCATTCACTCTCATCATGATTCTCCCCAAATTATTAAACCTACAAACTTCAAATGTGATGCGCTGTGTGAGACTGTTTCTTTTTCTTAAGTAGAGCTCCGATAAGAAGAATGTGAACAAATTGATTGCCAAGGGGGATTGCAAGGGTTTAATTGCGCGTTGTAGTTCAAACTCTTCGTTTTCGAACTATTAGACTTACCAAATTGAAATCTGGTAAGCATATGTATTCTATTCAGTAAAAATCCGCTAAGAAATGGTTTAGTAAAAATCGACTACCACAAAAAGAGTTATGGGGGCGTACAAGATAAAACAAATTCCGTATTCGCGATAATAGATTAACAAACGTGAAATTCGTTAAACATATATTTTTTAGTAGATACCTTATAACGGCAAGTTTTATGGAAATTGACCCCCAACAGAGGTATATGGAGGTTAAGCGGTGCATAGAAAAAAATTCCCGCTTTTAAACCATTAGACCTATATACTTGAAATTTAAGGTATCCGACTACGTTCGGAACCGTAATTTTAAAAAAGCGCATAAATGGATAATTTTCAGGATATTTAGTGTCACTTAGATTAGAATGAATGTATAAAAATGTTTTAAGGACATTTTGGCAAAAAAAAATATTTAAATACAATATTTTGGCAAAAAATTAACATAGAATAACCTTTTTCAAAATGTTCTCCTTTTGTGAAAAATGCTTCTATTATTATAATATTTTGCCTGTATATAGCTCAGACCTCTGTTCAAAGACTCAACTATGATTTTTGAAAAATTCACATTATTTTCAGGATCAAAACCCATTGAAATAAATATCGGCGTTTTTTTCTTAAGGTATCCGACTACGTTCGGAACCGTGATTTTAAAAAAGCGCATTAATGAATAATTTTCATGATATTTAGTGTCAAAGATTAGAAGACATATATAAAATGGTTTTATGGTTATTTTAACAAAAAATTATTTAAATACAATATTTTTGCAAGAAATTAACTTAGAATAGTGTTTTTCAAAATGTTCTCCTTTTATAAAAAATGCTTCTAAAATAATAATATTTCGCGCGCGCGCGCGCGCGTATATAAAGTAAAGACTTCTCCAGAGAGTCTGAACTAGGGGTTTTGAAAAATTCACATTATTTTCAGAGTTACCACCCATTAAAATATAATTATAGGCGTTTTTTTCTTAAAATTGCTCCCCTCTGTTATCGTAAAATATGGATAAACCCACTTCTAAGCTATATATTTCCAAAATTCTAGTTGAGCCTCTGTAGAGAGATCTGAGCAATATACTGGCAAAATATTATTATAATAGAAGCATTTTTCACAAAAGGAGAATATTTTGAAAATGGTTCATTCTATGTTCATTTTTTGTCAAAATATTGTACTTAAATAATTTTTTATTGTAATAATATTCTTAAATCAATTTTATATACATTTTCTAATTTAAGTGACACTAAAAGTCCTAAATATTATCCATTTATACGTTTTTGCAAAATCACGGTTCCGAACGTATTCGGATACCATAATAAGAAATTTTCTTTTATTGAGAAGCGATCCTTTAAGAAGAGGCTGTTTCCCGAAACAACCCTTAAGGGTATTTGTGAGGGGTTGAGGGGGCGTTAGAAGTAAATATGTAAATATAGACATTTTTGTGTAAATTCTTTATTTATATAATTATCTCACTGAAACTTCTCTCTAAACTTAGGAACATGAAAAATGTAGCTCTGACAAAAAAATTTCCTGTTTCAAAATGACTTTTCGATCTGAAATCTAGATTAAATTGTGAAAATTTCTGATTTCCATACGTATGGCGTTACATAAAGTTAACTAAAACTGCAGTCTAAAGTGTTTGAGTTATTTTTAATTTTCGGATTTTTATAAATTTTATAAAATTGCAGTTAATAACAACTAATTAAAACTACGCATTGATTACTTTATTATAAATAAATAAATCTGCTATGCATTCACAATAGCATATAATTATATAGACTGGTTTAAAAATTTAAGTAACAAAATGAGTGAAAAACATTTTGATAACTACGTTCCAAAAGGAATCTTATTTCAAATCTAGTTCATAAGCATTGTTAAATAATGTCTTTAAAATTAAGTGAAAGGCAGTTATTTGTATGAAGTTCTTTGTATCACATAGGGGAAAAATATGCCTCTTTAAAAATATCATCTTAAACATCGTAATACATTAACTTGAAAAGTGCAGGTTGCGGCAATAAAAATCCAGTTCCAGTATGAGGCAAAGAATTTGAAAGAACTTATTGTGAGATTAATATATACAGAAGAACATAATACTTTAATCATTATGAATACTTTTTGAAAACGTAAATGGCCACTAAATGTTTTAAAGTTCCTTTTCTCTTAGCTACTTGTGACTAAGTGTGTGAAAGTATTAATCTTTTTAAAGTTTTTAGTGCACAGACGTGATTTACTGGCAGTTCTTGGAGATAAAGAAGGTTGAAAATAAAAACGTAAGCATTCTAAACGTTGTGGCTCTTTTTATGAAAGCATTTCATTATTGCTTGCTTTTGTTTGATAATGAAAATATATGATAATTTTCTTTTGTTTTCTTTGTTAGAATATTTTTAATTCTTTTATAATTAACTTCTTTTTAAATTATGCCAAAAAAGTGTCATCATGAAAATTTGTATTTGAAATTACCAATAAGATCTTTCATGTGTCTTTGAATCTCATCTGATCATCTTTCATGTTATAAATCTTATATATGATTTTTATTTCCAAAACAAAAAATAAATTAGGCTATTTTAAACGCTAGGCCTTTTATTTAGATCAGGGGTGGCCAACCCAAATGACCTCGCGGGCCACTTCAGAAAATTTTTACGATCCCGCGGGCCCTTATAAAAATATATATCTTTACTAGCGGTCCCGACAGACGTTTTCCTGTACACACGTCTTAAATCTGAAAATTACAAACTTTTTTGAATAAGTTGTAACAATCTGGACCGTTTTGATGAATTTTTATAAAGAAAGTTATTACAATACCTGACATCATCACATGTACAGTTACCACAATTCGACCTATCGATTGCGTGTGAGTATGTATTTACTATGAACTAAGTTGAATATAGAAGCTTTTTTGAATAGAAACTTAAACTTGTTTTGATTAAAGGGAAAAAATATAAAACTCGAGCTATTTTCATAACAGGTATATTTTTTTAATGCACAAATAATAAATTCATCGCAATGCCATTGAATTTACAATGTTTTTGGTTAATCCTTGAGAGGTAGAAGCAAACAAATGCAATGGTTTACCAAACCTCGGACATGCAACATATAATTGGCCATGCGAAAAGCAAGGGTTTTCTAAATGTAAGCCACAAATTGTCATTGTTTGACCTCGTGATTTATTAATGGTCATAGCAAATGCCAAGTGAATTGGAAATTGCAAGCATTTGAATGGGTAGGTAAGTTTGAAAGAATAATTGGGATCTGGGGTAGAAGTACAACTTCACCTTGAAGTTTGCCGTATAAAATAGTGGCCTCAAGAATATTGCTCATGATTTTTTATGAGCCCTTACATAGTTTTGCAAAATTACGCATTTTTAGCTAATTGCGATATCGAACCGAATTGATAATCTAAATCATTCTCGAATCCACTTGAACCCACACAAAAATATCATCCTAATCGGTCCAACAGTTTAAGTGGAGTTCAATCACATACACACGCACAGAAGAATTATATATATAAAGATTATTTGAAAAGATATTAATTAAAAACGATAAAAAGCATGATTCGTCTGCATTTTTACAACAATGAGAATCCGGTTTGGCCAGTTTGGCTGAAAATCAATTTTCGACTCCAACTTACGTCATTTTTATAACAATAACGTTTTTACAACAATGCAGGTGAATATTGAGTGGATGTTTTTAATGTTTTTAATTAATATCTTTTTAACTAATTGCGATCTGCAATTCTTAAAGCAATTAACATTAATCAATTATTTTTCATTAATTATACCTTAATTTTTGAATTCAAGACCACCCTGTATAGAAAACTTCAGCTCAATTGAGCGCTTTAAAATGTGAGAAAAGAGCTTTTAAATAGAAATTTAAAAATTTCCTGTGGTTGAAACTCCTTACTAATATTATAAATGTGAAAGTTTGTATTTGTGTATGTGTGTTTGTTACTCTTTCACGCAAAAACAACTGAATAGATTTTAATGAAACCTTACAATAATATAGCTTACACATCAGAATAATACATAGGCTATATTTTATTAAAAATATTGTTTAGTGTCCAAAATATAATGATAATTGTCAAGTAAGTAGGAAAAAATTCTGCCATCTGCAAGCTATTCTGACGTGACAGCATATATCTATATTTTATGTGTGAATCAAAATTTACCTTTTTGTTTCGCCTACGCCAGCTGCTGGCTTCTAATTTATTGCTTTGATCCGTGTAAGGGCTACTTTTCTTATTTCAGAATAAAACTTTATTTCGAAGGGTGAGGTTGTGTTAAATCACTCTTTATTTGAATAGCTACAATTGATTTTTTTTAATGTGTAAGCCATAATCGACAAAATAATGAACCATGAATACAATAAAAATTGATAATTTATTTCTATACACGTTTTTTTTTATGATTTTACTATGCACATTTTGTAGTAACAAATTGATCATTACATCAAAATAAATACTTTTATCGCTTCTGGTATTTAAAGTAGATAAACTTTGTCTTTCACGCTACATCATTTGGACAAATTTGGAAAATTTGTTTGTGGTCAGTAGTTAGATATAAAGCTATAATTTTAAATGAATAGGCAGGACTGTATTTTTTAGGTATAAAAATAATAGTAACTACTGTACTTTATCTTTTGGAAGTATAGAAAAGGTACCCTCGAAGAATTATGTCGCGAAAGCGTAAGTCTAATCTTTCCCAAAGCTTTAATAAAGCTCGAGCGATGAAAGTAGCTAGACAGTTGCCAACCTGACTCTATCATCAACATTTCGCTATGTTTCCATTGAATCGCCATTATAATTTAAGGAAAGGCGTTGCTTGCGAATATTACAATTTTAACATAAAATAAATACCACACAAATTAATATTAACATATTACAATTCCAGATATAAATTATTTACACTATTTTAAGTGTTCATTACACAAATTTTGTAGCAATATGTTACTTTTGCTGAACAGTGATCAGTTCAGGAGGGTGGTGTCAAAAATCGACCCACAGGAGAGTTACGGGGAGTTATAAAAAAAAAAACTCTCTTATGAGCTATTAGATCTACAGACTTAAAATTTAACAAACATATCTTTTTTTTTTGTTTTCAGATGAGATATGCAAAAAGCATTTTGTTTGTTTAATTTGCAATTCACGTAAGATTAACTCATTAAAAATTTCTTTATCCTTCAATTTGTATTGTGTTTTATTTTTCAATTCACCAGTGCGAAGAACGGGTATACCAGCTAGTATATATATAAGTTCGGCATCACTTGTCTAAGTTAATATATATATATATATATATATATATATATATATATATTGATTAAGAAATTAAAATAACAACAACATAATTTAACATAAAAGCTCACTTATTTTAGCATCAAAGGAACAGAGACAACAGAAACGTTCGAAAGCGTAGGAAGTAAATTTATTTTTCAATCAATCGTAATACACGAATTTTTTTGCAACAGAGACAATAATTATTTTTAATTGAATCGTGTAAAGTAAACATTACAGCATCGAAGTTAAGCAAATGTTAATTGATTACAGTCCAATTTGTCTGAATTAACACACTTCTTTCAAACTGCAAACAAACCTCAAAGAATACGGTAGCACTTCGGAAAAAAGGTGCAAATAATTTGCGCTCTTTGATAAAATTAAAAGTTAAAAAAAAAAGATGTTATGTAAACATCCGTTCCTTACGGAGTGTAATGGAATGTTTTCAAGCAGGGAATTAATTCTTTCTAAGACATTCAACCACTCAATTAAAAAAATAATGCTAATGTTTTCTGTTATTACTTTCTTTAGATGAGAGGTGTGCCTGCCTGAATTTTAAAAAAGGGAAAAGTCGCCTTGGGAAATAAATTCAGATATTTCGAATAGATTTATTTAATTAATTTATTTTTTCTATTTTTTTTTTTTTTGCTTCGGAGTAGGGATAACAATTAATTCCAAAATTTAATTACTTAAGAAAGCATCTCACCTTTCCTTTATTCACGTAATTAATTATAATGAACGTCTCAATATTACTTAATGGACAATTCGAATTAATTTCTCAACCCTTGCATTGAAGCCGCAACCATATTGTTGTGTATGGCAACTTTCTCTCACTACCAATAATTGATATCACGTTTTCACGCAAGCACGTGGAGCCGTACTTTTATTTTGATTTCGTAGTTGTAAAAAAAGTGGATTTCGAATTCGTTGTATTAATTTTAGACTTAGGTAAATGTATATTTGAAAGTTTATTTTATGCTCTGTGTGTTAGGGTAACTCGGACACCACAATCTACAGAATAGACACTCCTGTGAACAATATCATTGTCGGGTCACTTCGCACATGTGGATCGCAATCTATTTGAATGAAAAGGAATACCGAGCGATTTATAGACCTCCATACAATATATGCATGGTGACGGAGTTAATTTCAATCGTGCTGGCCTACTGTTCCCGAGACCCAATGGAGTAAGGAATAAGCGAGGAGAGCCGTGAGCAGAATGACTACGCTCGCCAATCACAGATGATTGGGGACATGAAAGAGGCCTAACCAGGGGGTTTTAAGGGGTCGGCTCGCTAGTTGATAAGGAGCTGATGTATCTCCTTCAAACTTCTACATTACCTTCCGCATCTGTTTTTCTTCTTCGAAGACACGAGATAGAGGATGTGGGGGCAGCCGCACCTCAAGGGTCAAGAGAAAGAAAATGCGGTAATTTCTTAAAGAGGGAGAGATGGAGTCTGAAAAGCATCCCATCGAGGGATTTTGTACGATATCAACGAAAGACGTTGCAGGTACAGCCCCTCCCGGGATCCGATCATCTCCAGCTAAAGTCTGTGAAGAGCTAAAATTTACTTTTGATTTTAATGTTTTATTTATTGGATTTGGTATTACAGTAGAAAGTCGTTTATCCGAATCAATTGGGACCCGACACCTTTCGGATACACTATTGTTCGAGTAACAGAAAACTGAATGCGATCCATGCAGTATATGAAACCGGACACTATATGAATATAGAAAATCATCACATGCGGGAAAGGTGCTTGAAGAAAAAAAAATTAGGTGCAAAATGTTGCAATTTTACCTTGATTGTGGAAAATAATCACTTATTTTTCGCTGTACCATCGCACACCTTCGTTTTTTCACTGCAAGGTCTCTGATTTTCTTGAGCAGCAGTAGTTGAGTAGGACAGCACTCTGATTGTTGTTCGTACCACTCCATACCTGTCTTCAACGCAGAAAACGCGTCAGCATTTGATGGACTCTTGCTACTTTTCTTGTTGTTGTCCTCGTCTTCGTCCGTTTCATCGTCGCCAGGGTCGGATTCTTCTTGCACGGAAGTCACAATCTCGTCATCATTTAGCATTTGAAATGCACAGTCTTCTGCATCACATGCAATCCAGGTTTCAACAACTTCTTAATCGAATTCTTGAAATCCTTAATTTAAAATGATTTCTCGGCATTTTTTATATCAGAAATTGTCTACTTTCCAACATTATATAAAACTGTATGCGAGACGCTCCACTTTCTCCCTTCGCCAGACCGTTCAATATTTCAAGATTTGTCTCTATGTTAAAGACTTTGCGCTTCCGTTTTGAATTCGATACCACAGCAATTTACAACTCAACAAAAGAGCACCCATACACCCCCTCTCACGTGGAAACAAAGTGACCTAGTATTCTGCGCAGATGTTGACCATATGACAGAACTGAAATTCTCCAAATATTCCTGACCTTCGGTTTTCACGTCACTTTTGCCCTCCTGCAAAACAAATGTGGAGCATTGCACTGTTCGAAAACGTATTCATATTCAGTACGTGTAGTTGACAAAAAAAAAACCTGGTCCAGATATTTGACGTTTCGGATAATAAACATTCGGATTCTTCTTGCACGTAAATCACAATCTCGTCATCATTTAGCATTTAAAATCCACAATTTTCTTCATCGCATATTATCCAAGTTTTTACATCTTCTTCATCGCATTCTTGAAATCCTGGGATCGATTGGACAAAGTCGGTAATCTTCACACTGTGGTCCACCCAAAAGAGCACGCATACACTCACTTGGAAACAAACTGACCTAATATTCCTCGCAGATGTTTACCAAATGACACAACTGAAATTCCCCAAATATCCCTGTCTTTGTTTTTCCCGTCACTTTTAGCCTCACGCGAAACAACTGTTGAGCATTGAACTGTTTGAAAACAAATTCATATACATTCATGTAGTTGACAAAGAAAAAAAAACTGGTCCAAATATTTGACGTTCTGGATAATAAACGTTTGGATATTCGACGTTCTACTGTAAATGGCTTTTGGTAAAAATCTGTGTGACCCCTTTCGTTACTAAGTGATGAAGTAAATTTTAAGGGCTCTCGATGTCACAATACATTTTAAGATTTCCTACTTTGATTTTTAAAAAGTAGACGAAGATTATTGATTTTCTTTTGAACTTTTTATCTCGTATCAAAAACTATTTATTGCTTAGTACATCATATTTAATCATGTAAATGACATTAAATTAAAATGTTAAATAGACACTATCCCAGTTTTCTTCTCGAGATTCATTTTTGATGGATATTTTCCGAAATGTCAAAATTCCAAGAACTATTTTTAGAAAATTTCCAAGGGGTGTCACATGTAAAAAAGTTCCACGTAAATATTAGAAACCTCTGCATTTCAGGTGACATTTCTGAAATTAAATACGATTCACCGTTCTTATTCGACAGTATATTCGATACAGGCCCATTTGAAAGTTATTTTCAAGACTGATATGAAATTTCACGGAAATATGTTTTTCCGAAAATAAAATATTAAAATCCTTCGTTGATAACAAGATTAAATTTCTCAATTTTCCTTTTTTTGTTATATGGGTAATCCTACCCAGTATTTCAAAAAATCAATACGGCCAAGAAAATTGCGATATTCTAACAATGGTTATTAAACAAAAATTTAAATCTCCCCAAAAGTTTTCTTATTTGAAGGTAGAGGGGATTATTGGAGGAAATATCTAACAGTATATTTATCTAGTTGTTTTTTCATTCATCAAGTATTACTTTTGAACTCATATCTTCTCAAACTGTGGGTCAATCCCCTATGAAGGCATCGTAACTCTATGGGGGGGGGGGCGATCTAGAAAAGTCTAAAACAAATAGTTACTTAAAATTTATTAAGAGATAGCAAAACAAAATACATTCTGTCATAATAAAATATTAAATACACGCTTAGAGTGATATAATATACATACTTCATAAATGTATCAGACCTACAAAATGTACACTGCTGGCCACCGTAAATGAAACACCAAGAAAGACAAGAGATAGCACAACAAAATTTATTTTGTAGCTAACATGTTGATCAAGTATCAAATGATTAAATTTATAGACTTCTGTGAAGTGAGGTTCCTGCCAGAATCAGTTGCAGAGTAGCAGCCATTGTTGGAGATCACCGCTGCCACACACATCGGCATTGATTCAAAGAGACTTTGGAAGTGTTCTTGGGGTAGAGCAGACCAAGCAGCTTCCACACGTTGCCAAAATTGATCTGGTGTGGCAGCTACGGGTGTAATCTGGGTCAATCGTTGAGCAACCATGGACATGTTTTCTATCGGTGAAAGATCCGGGGAGCGAGTCGGCCAGGGAAGCAATTCAATCTGGTAATTGACGCAGGAATCTTTACACAGTGCGTGCCACGTGTGGTCGCGCATTATCCTGTTTAAATATGGCTGTTGCCAAGCCCTGAAGTTAAGGAAGGACAACTGGCTCCAACACCTCGGTGATGTAGCGCTGGCTGTTTAAAGTACCGGCAATGCCTACTAGAGGAGTGCAAGAGTGATATCCAATACCGCCCCATACCATAATACCCAGGGCAGGACCAGTGTAGCGGTGCATAGCGCGGCTGTTCTGCATCCTCTCTCTACGGTGTCTCCAGACTCGAATCCGAACATCGGGGTGTTGCAGACAGATGCGTGACTCGTCAGTAAAGAAAACTTCATTCCATTCTGCCACCCACATCCTTCTTTCATCGCACGATTGACGGCGGAGACGTCTGTGGTTCTGCGTCAAGGGTAGACCAAGCAATGGACGTCTTGCGAACAGACCACTCTGCTATAAACGGCGTCGAATGGTACGCGCAAACACTGAATGATGCGTTACAGACTCAATGTGCTGTGCTACGGATCGTGATGTCACTGAGCGATCCTTCACTGCCATGCACACAATTTGCCTGTCCTCACGTGAAGTGGTGCACTGAGGTGGATGTAATCGACCACGTCGGTCCGTCGTACCCTCCAGCATCCAACAATCACATATCCGCATTACAGTTGTTTGGTTTCGTCCAACACGACTACCGATTTCCCTGAAAGATAAACTACATTCTCGGCAGGTCACTATCCTTCCTCTGTCGAACTCGGATACTTGATCAAAAGCTGATCGCTGTTTTCTACGAGAATAACTGATCTTTTTGAAAAAAAACACAAGAAAACACAATTGCCGAACTTGAAATCGTCGAAATCTCCAAGCCTTAAATTGCGCTTTGAGGTCGCGCCACAGGCACGCGTGATGTGTGTCTGCGCTGAAATTCTAATCATTTGCATATCTCACCTCCGCTAATGCATGTTGTAAATTTCATGTTATTTGCATGCTTCCTTCAGGGTGTTGCATTCACCGTGGCCAGCAGTGTATTTGGTAATTAATTTATTAATACTGAATTATAAAGAAGTTTAATAATTACTAGAATTTGAAATAAAATTATAGTATAAGATACTTTCGTTTTCAGTGCAGAAAATTTATCATCAACCAATGCCCAAATTTCAAATAGTGATCTATTACTAAATTACCTTTTGATGGCGACACTTGATGCAAAGTCTATGATTTCTTCTTTAAAAATGTTGAGGTGCATGAGCACTTGATAACATTGGTACCTTCTTTAATTAAAATTATTTTGAAATTTGTTCCAATTTTAAAAAATTAGAAAGGGAAAAATAACATAAAACTTTTCCTGTTACTTAAAAATAAATTACTTAAAAGTAACATATACAAAAATTAATATTTATCTTGATATTTTGTATGGTTTATAATTAAGGTCATTAAGTAGATTCAGCGGCAAAGTTCATTTTCACTGCGTTCAATTCATTGTTATTGTAGAGAGGGTGATGAAAATTATGATTGAAAATGGAGTCACAAACATGGAAAGTTTAAGAAGCATTGTTTGAAAGCAACGTTTCTCAAATTGTGGGGCGCCCCCCAAGGGGGGCGTGAGCCTATTGAAAAGTCGAAAGCAAAAGATTATTTAAAAAGATTATTAATTTTCTGAAAGTAAACAAACACAATATATTCTGGCATAATAAAAAATGTATATAATTAACATTTACATTGATATAATACACTTATAAATGTATCAATACTGCACAAAGTATTAAACAATTAATTTTACAATACTAAGTTAAGAACGTTTAATAATTACCAGTAGTATTCTAATAATACAAAGAGACCGTATGGATTTCTTAACGCAACTTTGACTCCTAAAATTGTTAAATAACAACAGAACACTAATATTTTACAGCAGAAAGTATTTTATTTTTGAAAAGTATAAACTTTTTAAACTTCACTTTTTTCACACATAAAAACAGGATTTAAACATGAACTTAATTTGATGGTATTCAATGAAACAGTTTTTATAATTTTCTTTAAGGTATCCCACTACGTTCGGAACCGTGATTTTGCAAAAGCGTATAAATGGATAATATGTATGACATTTAGTGTCACTTAGATTAGAAAATGTATATAAAATTGTTTTAAGAATAGTAGTATAATAAAAAATTATTAAAGTACAATATTTTCACAAAAAATGAACATAGAATGACCAATATTCAAAATATTCTCCTTTTGTGAAAAATCCTTCTATTATAATAATATTTTGACTGT
>BMAV01025745.1:397193-408286 GCA_019973955.1 Trichonephila inaurata madagascariensis
GGGGGGCGCGCCCCACAGTTTGAGAAACACTGCAGTAGATCCCCTACAGTAGCCACTGGCGCCTCATACACAAGCGTGATTTCATTTGCCTCAGAAGAATAAATCCAAGGGATTGAGGTCCGGGAAGCTTGGAGGCTAAGCAACATGTCTACCACATTTAATTCCTCTCCCGGGATATGTAGCAGGGAGGTGGTTGTGCACCACAATCGAAAAATGTGCTGGTTCACTTACCATCGTGCGTGAATCACGTTAACCCGGGGTCACTCACGCCTGTTTTTGCATCCGTGGTTACTCGCGGGGTGTAGAGAACACCCCAAACTTTCAACACTTGCATTTAAATATGAAAAAAAAATTTAAGTCATTTATGATACATATTTATAAAGTACAAGATGTTCTTTGTATTATACAAATAAAATTATTAAATTTATTGCATACAAATGAGACTAATATTAATTTAAACTAAACCTACAAAATTTTCATGTTAAAGTGCATAATTTTATATTTTTTTCATAAACCACAAGTAAAAAACGTATATACCAGTAATAAACAAACTTTATAATTAATGATAAGGATAGTAGAAAGTAGAAAAATAATATTTTAATCATATTTCCTAACATTCAGAGCTGACTGTATCCATATACTCAACTGCTCGCAGGAAGTTCTCAGCACCCCAGATAAACTTTTGAAGGTCGTTACGTTCCAATCGTCTGAGTAACAGTGATTGCAACAGGCCTGAAGGTTCAATGACCTAAAATGTGCAGCTACAGAAAAAAATCGTGGTTCTGCGCATGTTTTTTTGGAATCTTGGGAGGCTTTTCTTGTTGATGGGGTGTACAAAACACCCCGCGCGAGTGATCGCGGATAAAGCAGCGCAGTAGCTGGTATTCCATGCAGCAACTGAGGGATGATCAGTGGCGTAACATACACCCCCTCATCGCGGGGGGCAGGGTTTTAGGGGGCCCAAGGCCTGAGCGCCATCATCATGCCTGCCTGCCCTTCGTAAAATACAACTTGGGGGCCCCAAGCCTGACTTTGCAGGGGGGGGGGCAAATGCTCTCCGTTACGCCACTGGGGAGGATGTGCTGTACGAAAACAAGGTATTTTGCACTTTTGACACGTTCGGATTGTATATGTATACTCTCGCATTTTTATCCTCTTAAAATTTGGTTGGCAAGTGTTTGTACCTTGTACACCCCCGCTATTGTCGCTTGTCGCGCCCCCTACAACTCATCACTTCTACGAGCTTTCTCATCCAAAGCGGACGTACTCTCCCAGTCGTTCCGTTGTAGAAAGTGTTTCATTGCTTTAAGTGCCTCTTTGTCTAATTTTACTTACTTTAAATTCATTGTTAATTTGTTATTGTTGTTTACCTGTGTTAATCATAATAAATATTTGTTTGTTATGGATTAAGGTTTTATTTATCTCTCGTGAGTATTATCGACGTTAATTTTAATGTCGGCCTCTCGCCGCATTTAGGCCTACCGCCCTCTATTTTCAGCATGTTTCTTTGATTGAGGACAAATTAGCTTTAAATGGGGGGAGGGAGGGAGAGGAAGTTACTGGAGCGTTCAAGTTCAATAGTTCCGTTTTAAAATTCAGGTGCTGCACTTCTTAAATCAAGACGTGCGAAGTATAAGATTGTTTTTGTGTACATTTGAAAGCTTGATGTCAGGTCTAAGATATCAATAACTTAAAAACATTTTTACATGGAAAATATTCAGCGAGGCTGGTGGATAACCATTAGTTAGCCCTTTATAAGGCCCTGTTTTTTACTAATAACGCTACGTTAAAATATTTTTGGCACTTAGATGGATTTCTAAAAAAAAATTAATTTAGCTTATTACTTAAAATTAATTTGATTTTAAAAATAATTTTTTTTCGTGAGATGTTTCCCCCCGTCCACTAGGAACTGTTGAAAGGTAGCGCATCTCACATTTTGCATTTCTTTTCATATTATATAACGTGATGTTTATAAAAAAAATAATAAATTTAAAAAGTTTAAAGCATATTGAAGGAATTATAAATTTAATACATTTTGTGTTAAAAAAATTTAAGAGAGAATTCATATATATTACTTTCCATGAAATTTAAAAAAAAACAGATACCCAAACATACTGAACATATCTTGTTCTCATGTGTTTTAGTATAGCACAAACGGCAACGACTATCTGTTTTTCTCAAGTTGGTAGATAGTCACTAACTGTGTGACGGGCTCACGCGTCTCTTTTCTGTAACATAACCTCTGGGTTCTTTGACGGCCAATATTAATGGCAACTCTTTTCCAACCCAAATCCAAGAAGCAAAATGCGATTATGAAATGCAAATAAGGTAGCTTTTAAAAGAACAGAAGTTTCAGTAAGCAGAATGGAAATTTAGAGAAAGTTATGTTTAGAAGAGATAGAAGTGTGAATTGACGGCCTATCAAAAGATTACCAAGATTTCTAGACATTACTACAAGGTGCATACTATTGCACGCGCGCCTAAAAGTCTCTGAACAGTGATTGAACCTTAGCTTGACTCAAGGTAGGACTGATTATTTGATATTAGGACTTGTAATATTATCAGAATTGAAAGTAGGCGGATAATATAATTATTTATATAAGTGATCCAAGTTACATGATTAGGTTTAACTACAGCTGTGTGTTTGGTTTATTCTCACTTAATATATAAGTTTATCTAATTTATTAGAAATTTTAGTTATATTCTTAATAAAGTCATATTAAGAATTTTAAAAGGTCGATTCATTTCGAGAATCCCACACCTCTAATTCACGCTGACAATCAAAGGTATGGTCACCATCGAGCGACCATATCACAACTGTAGCAAATCGTACGTCATCTGGAACAGTGTTTATGCTGATCGGGAAATTTACTGGTTGTCCTTTGCGCTTGCGACTTGAAAAGCAGAAATTATTTGTCGTGCTAGCCGAAGTGCTGACTGAACAAATCGCAGGTGGGAAAACATCTCCCGATGGACATTTAAAAACTAATTAAATTAGTGGTAAGTATACTTATACTACGGCCAAAGAAAGTCAGGGGAGTAACGTACACCCCACACATCGGCATGAGGCCCAGGATTCCAAAGGGCCCAAATCCTGACTGAAGCTAAGTATGCAATCATTTGTAAGATCCGGCTTGGGGTCTAAAACCTGACTTTACTGGATGTCCCTATTATTCTCGATTACATCACTGAGTTATATTTTATAAATGATAATTTTAAATTAAATACAATTAAATACAGTAAAAGAAAAATTTATAAAATAATTAAATGAAAAATAAAGTTTGAATAAATAAAGAAAACAAAAAAATATTAATAAATAAATTAATTGAAAATGTTAATTTAAAACTCCTACTGTATTTGCGTAGTTTACTTCCCCGTTCGAATGGATAAAAAAATATATAAAATTTTCTTAATACGTCAATTTTCAGGGACACAAAATGAGTTTTTTTTTTTCTTTTTAAGTCAAAAATATCATTATTATTCATAAAATATATTCATTTCAAATAAATGTTTTTATTTTAAAACTTGTAAAATACATTTGAAAGTATAAAGAACGAAATAGAATCAATGAAACTCTTTCTAGTTGAAAATATATTTAGTTATTTTCATCACACTATCTTAATAACAGAAGTCTGCTGAAGCCAGCGAGATAAAAGTGCACATATTATACATTCAATTTATTTATGTAGACGTTGGAGTTTGAATAAATTCAATTTAAATAACTGTAAAATTATTCAACGCGCCGGCAGTTTGCATTTGAAAAATACTTCCAGCTTATATCACTTAGCCTTTCATCACGCGGCCATGACGTCACGTTAAAGGCAAACATATTAAATATAAGTAAGAAATATGCTTTATGATAAGCCGTGTTCAATCCACTTACTCATAAATAAAGCACTGGAGAAATTCTAAAATTATTCCAGCACTATTTTAAGAAGGAAAATAATGAGCTAAGGAAAATTTATGGTAATAAATTCTGGTATCAATCTGAGAAATAAACGCTCTCTCCGGAAACGAAAACAAGGCGAATGCTATCAACAGGACTATTTCTGACATAATTAGGAATATTGATTCCCATCTAAATCTATCGATCTGCGACCTAATTTTGGAACAAAATAGTAGGTGAAGGCCATGATTAATGAAGCTGTTGATTCGTGAAAGGAAGTTCGAAAAATGTGCATTTCGAGTTGAATAGAATTCCGATGAATTCGAAAGAAGGCGAAGAATTCTTGGAACAAGATTCTTTTATTTATTTAATTAAAAACCTTAAATATAAGCAAAGATTTTTCCTTTTGGAAAATAAAAATGCCATCTTATTAAATTGGTATCAAAAGCCAATAAAAGTATTCGAATAATATTTGAAATTAAGGGAAGTCTTAGTAAAAAGAAGTTAAATGAAGCAGGCATAAAATTTTATTAAGATAAGCGAATCAAAGTGGCAACATTGTAATTAATTCGAATTCAGAATCTGTAAAGCAAATGAAATATTTTTCATGCAATTATAATTTCACTCAACAATTTCGTTTTTAATTCGGAACAAACTACGTTTTTTAGGCAACGCACGTTTTAGAATTATATGTATATATGCGATATTCTTTGAATTATATTAGTTTATATTTTTATAGTAAAAAAAAGATTTCTAATAAATGGATTTCTGCAGCTCAGTCGTGCTAACATATTAACAAAAGAAGATAAATTAATGTGAACGTGTGTACAGAATTTTGCATTTGTTCATTAATTTTAAAATTACATTTGCTTTATTTTTAAATAAGGATTATTAAGCTGAAGTGTAGTTCTAGTGAGTGCATATTAACGTCACACTATTTAGCTACTCGAGGGCGTTTGGCGACAGACTTCGTAATTTAGAACGATGTCAAGTGGATGACACCTTGTAATGGTTCTATCTGCGAATCTTCTACGAATCTTCCTGGGTAAATTTAATCTTTTTAACGCTGAGTTTAGTTGAAAACCTTTCTCGGTGAAGAAGACAAGATTTAGGCAAATGAGTACTTCTATTTAAACGTTGTCATTAGAGTACGCGAGGATGGTCGATGGTTGATAGTTGACTGTTAAAAGTGGAGACTAAATTGTGAACAAGATTACGACCGCGGACGTATAGTTCAGCATGGTTTTTAAAAAGCGTAGGGGTCAAGAGCGCTCCCTTCTCCAGTTAATTACCTTTATTTATATGTTAGTTGAATTAAGTCTATGTGATTACTCGTGCCGGTTTATTATTAAGAGCATTTTTTACCTTTAATTGTGTTGGTTGATTAAGTAAATGTGTATTAATAAAATTCTCTTAAAGTTACCATGGCTGAGCTTTGCTCGAGCCAAACACTAACAATCTGAGTGTCAACGACTCTGGTGTAGCTCTGAAGGGACCTGTATCAAAATTCCTTAGGGTCCTTTTTTAGATATGGGAGCCCTGGTAGTGGGACTGTAGTTACACATGGCAGGGCCCCTGTAGCTTGAGGGCCTCGTATCATTGATATGGCGGAAGCTACGCCCCTCGTCAACGAGTGTGTTTTTCCATTACTGTAAATAATCTTTTTTATTAGTTCCGTGTGTATATGTTACTATTAAAGTGTGAAATCCGTTATTTCATAGAATAATCAAGTGTTTCATGAAATAACTGGACAAGTCAGTTTAAGTATATAAAATTATTGAATTTTACGATTTAACTAGGTATTGTATAGAATAACGATTACTTGATCGTTAAAGTATGAAATACATCTCTCGAAAGTTCTTTGAACCGATTCTAGCTGCTTTTAATCAGTTTTGAACCGATTTTAACTCATTTGCCATAACGTATGTGTATGTAAGCTTCATTCCGTTGCTTTTAAACGTAGAATTTAGGCGGTGTATATATGTTAACGTTTTACATATTGGATTATTTACAAATATTTTTACAACCTGTTTTCAAGCAATGACTTCTGTTAGAATGGAAAACTAACCAGTAAATAGGAAAGATTTATTGCGAAAGATTTGAATCTTTATAAAATAGGTGTGGATCAAAGGAAGAAAGTGCTGCACTTACTCGTGAAACATTATTAACATGATAACAGAAGTAAATGTGCTAAAAAGCACAGAACAAAGTACCATGTAACTATTTGTTACTCCACCATTATAACATCCTTGAAGTTCAAGGAGTAGAAATGTTTATTGTACCAGTAACAGATACAAAAAATACTCATTTTTCTCCTTTCTGTTTAACTAATGTTAGCAATATGAACAATAATAAGTTATATCATCTTATAAGGTATTCGCCCGTGGGTGATACCTTACTTCTAAGTTATCTTCGTGACCTAGAGGTGTGGGAGTGAATGAAGAACCAGGCGTTGCCATGACCTTAAAATGTCTTTATTAAGATCTTAACTTAAAACACTAACAATGATAATATTTATATTATAACTTAGCGGATCTGAGGTGAGAAAACACACAATACGTATTATCAAATAAGCGCGACTTTGATCACTATCTCCCCGCCTCTTCCTAATCTCAACTTATACATAATCCTAATAGATAACAGAATTTTCCTACCTTAATCTCGTTTAACGGCAATCCTCTCGGATCCTAAATATCTTTTGTTTATCCCGCGTGGAATAGTATCCACCTTGACTTGATCGCTCTGTCATGGTTAACTTCACACTCAATGATGGCTTTCTTTTTTTCCTTCAGTTCACGCGCTTAAATTCAGACTAGCATAATGACTTCCCAATAGGTCATCCGCTTACGTCAAACTTCTGCTAGTTAAAAGGTTTCCAATTTGCATATTTACGATTCGATTCTGGATTTGGTTGGAAAGAATTTGCCTTTTTCAGCTCCAAAGAACCCAAGAGGAGTTTTTAGTGAAAAACGCAATGAGCCCATCACAATCTGCTTTAGCTTATTACTTATCAATTAAATCCTTCGCAATAAGGATAAAATGCATTTTTCAAGAAGTTTTAGATATATTTAGGATCAACTAGTTTATGAAATATAACTTTGAAATTATTTATATTTCACTTTAATGGTCCATCATTATTTATTATAAAGAACAACAAGGTAAAGTATGAAATTTTTTATGTATTACATACTTTAACTGACTTGTCTAGTTATTTCAAAATATACCTAGTTGTTCTATGAAATAACTGAATACTTTAATGGTAACATATAAACGTCGATTTGTCTTCGTATAATCACTTGTATCTCCTCGTCTATTAATAAATCAGTTATCATTTTATAAAATGGAGTCGTCGGCTGGTTTGCCCCTGCTCAAATTTACCGCAGTATCGTGCAGTAAAAGGTTTTCTATTCTTCAAGTAATTATATCTCTTGAAACAAATATGTATTGATGTGACTGAATGGACATTCTTAAAAAATAATCAAAAATAATGCGAAATATGTTATTATTTTTAGTATATGCTGTGATTAATAAGCACAAAAATGCAACATGATTATCAAAGATTTATGACTGTGTCAATTAGTTTGATTTTAAAGGTTTAGTGGAGATTTAAAAGTAGTAATAATGTATTATATTACTATTGCATTTTTTATTAAAATTTTAGAATTAAAATGTACAAAAAGTACATACAGTAAAAATAGGAAACAAAATGTTCCAAAAAAATTAAATTGATACTAAGTTTAAATTTTTTTTAAAGAATCATTTCTATGCATCAAGTGCAAGAAAAAAAATTCAGATCACTTTGAAACGAAGAAATATTCAGTAATACAGATATCCAAACGTATTTGCTAGAATAATATTTAATGTTGCATGTTTTAAGTGTTCCTTAGTTTCAAAAACCATTTTTTCGTATTTTAAATTTCTGAGTAGAGAATCATTATGAAAAATTAGTTAAATTATCTTGATTTTATTTAAATCAAGCGATTTCGAATGATAAATAAGCAAGATCCTCTCTAAAATCTAATACTTAAGCTTCCGATTAGATTCGTAGACCGACTTTGGAAAAATTGATTTTCAGAAGATTCTTATTGTTTTAAAGAACAGAATGAGTCATAATTATTAAATAAATAACATGTTTCACTCCTTGTTTTTGAATCAAATACTGTTTCTATAAAATCTTCGCAAAATTTTTAATGTTAAAAAAATAGAATGATTAAAAATACGTTGGACATGATGTGATTTTAATTTCACACTTCTTGATCCATCGGAAATGCCATAAACTTCAGGATAAAACAAATTTTTAGAAAAAAGTCTTTTATATGCATTCGAATTTGACGTTAATGACTTTGTGTCAAAATTACTTTATGTTCTAAGCAAGAAATGACTAAAATATGTAAAAAATTTAATTATCGCGAAACTTGCGGTTTGATTCATTCTGAAGTAGTGATACTCAACCTGCGGCCCGCGGGCCACATGTGGTCCGGTTATGGCCCATTGCACTAAAAAAAATTCAGTTATTAAAATATAATGTACTAAAAATACAGCGGGAAATTCTATCGATGAAGCAACCAAATCTATCAATTTGCTTTTTTTTATAGTAGAATGGCCATGGATGAAAGGAAATCGGAACTACCCTATAACTCAAAAAAAAATTCTTAAAAATAAATATTTTGTGTGTGTGTGTGTTTGATAGAAGGTTTAATAAAGTCTTAAGGCTGTTTTCGGTAAAAGTGCAAGAGCTCTAACCAATAGCGAAGCACATTTTCAGACAGAAAAATGACCAAATTTCCATGGAAATGTGCAATATTATAACTCGTACCTCTGTTAAAAATATAGTGTTTTAAAAAATTTCAAAATATTCCGCGAATATTTTCTTTTTTGTTTTAATACGTGAAGGTAAAGCCCATTTAACATTACGGTATAGGATAAAAAGTGCGAAACACGTTTTATACCAGAAAAAAATGAATCAACTCGGTTAAAAATAGGAAGTATAATAAAAAAAATGCTGCTCTCTAAAGGATAGTGAAGCCAGAATATCATATTTATTTTTCATTTCTTTTATATCTGAAAAAATGTTCCAAATTCGGGTCCCATTCTTTAACATTAACCGAAAACAGCCTTAAAATAAAAGCCGAAGATAAGAGTTTTACTATTTTGATCTTTTTTTTCAATTCCTACTATTAGCTCGCACTGTCTATATATTTATTTATTTATATATTTGTATATTTATTTATTTATCTTGGTGGAATTTTCAATCGTTAATAAAATACATTTTAAAGCGCTGAATTGAACTGAAATTTTATATACAGAATCATTTTGGATGATAATACAATAATTTAATTATAATTAATAAAAATTAATTGATTAAAACTAATTATTTAAAGAATTACAATTGCAGCCACGTTGGCAACTTAGCGACCCTTTTGGCGACTTGTGTCAAAACTTGAAAAGGTTATTTTTCTCACGTGTTAAAGCATTCAGTTGGACTAAAATTAAAAGGACACAATACGATACTTTAATCATAATTAAAAAAACTAATTACCACTTAATGTTGTGATTCTGTCCTATGTATATACATATTTATATTAATTGTAACTATTTAATAAAAAGTAGCTAAAATAAAAATTTTCTTTGTTGATCAAGTAGGACAGTGTTTCTCAAACTTTCTATATACGCGACCCAATTTTCAATCAGAATTTTCATCGCGCCCCCCTTCCCCATACAATAACAATGTGTTGAATGCAGTAATAATGTATAATACTTTGCCGCTAAAGCTACAATATGACCCTAATTTTAAACCGTACAAAGTATCAAGATAAGTATTAAATTTTGTGCATGATAAGTCCATTGAAAAATCTCACTAGTAATTATTAAACTTGTTCTTAACTTAGTATCAAACATATTGTACCGTACTGAGATACATTTATAAGTATACTATATCAGAGTAAATGTGTATTTTTTTATTATGTCAGAATACATTTTATTTGGTTTCCCTTTAGTAAATTAATAATTTTTTCAATAATGTTTTATGTTAGACTTTCCGATGCGCTCGCGCCCCCCTTGTAGTGTTATCACGCCCCCTTAGGGGGGCACGCCCCACAGTTTGAGAAACACTGAAGTAGGATCTAAGAATTGACTTAAAAACTGTTTTTTTATATTACTTGTATTGTACAAGGCTGTTTTGGTCTTATAGTGTTTTCCCCCATTAGACTCATGTTACGGCTCGCGTGAAATAGCTGTCATATTTATACAGCCCGGTCGGAAAAAAAGGTTGAGAACCCCTACTTTAAAGGGTTTATTGCGTAAGTGTTACAAATTTCATTGAATTTCATTGGATTCCACATTATGTGCACAAATTATCGTGACAATTTCATTCTTAGAACTCATTTAAAAAATATTTTTATATGTTAGATAATGTAAATATTAGAAAAATAACTTAAGATTCTCCAGTTTTATACGCTAGTCCTTCTAAAAAATATATTCATATTTATTATTGTTATTTTTAATATTCATATTTATTTTTATTAATTTTAATATTCATATTTATTTTTATTATTTTTAATATTTATATTTATTTTTATTATTTTTAATATTCGTATTAGTTTTTATTTCTAATGGTCCTAACACATAAAAATCACCTTTTCTCAACTTAGTCGGATACCTCAAAAATATAATAAATATAACTTAACAAAATTGTTTTACACCTTCAAATTTTACTATTATTATATTCCATTGATTTTAAATGACATATATTAGCACATATATCTCAACATTCATTGTATTTAAACAATTGATATACGTGTTACTTTTAAAAGTGTTCAGAAGAAAAAAAAATTCTATTTTTAATAGTGTCGGCCTATTAATTCTGTATAATTTAATGATCCTCTTTGTACTCGTATTAGGAGCGTAGCAATGCCGTATCAGCCATATCAATGATACAGGGCCCTCGAGATACAGGGGTCTCAGTATGTGTAATCACAGCCACCTTAAGGTATCCGACTACCCTAAAATCATGATTTTTTCAAAAATTGACTAATTTTTTTAATGATTTTATTTTATAGATCATCTTATTAGCTTATTAAAAATACCAAGCTTTTTATTTCCCATTCACTAGAACAAAAACTACAAGTGTTTTAATAAAAGAAGATGCCATAACTTTACACAAGATGTCGAACTTTAAAATGCGTTTTACTCGAAATATGTTTTTTTT